>BQNB010150446.1:0-16031 GCA_026074375.1 Tanacetum coccineum
AGAAACCAATTCCCAACCTCTTGTTCCTCAAGACATATGGTAAGAAAAACACATTGAATTGGTTAACATCATAGGAGAACCTCTAGCTGGTATTACCACCAGAAGCAAGATCAGAGACTCAGAAGCTGCATCAGCTCATAAGTGTTTATATGTTAACTTTCTATCTGAGATGGAACCCAAGAAACTGATTGAAGCTCTGGAAGAAGAAGGATGGATCATTTCAATGCAAGAAGAGCTGAATTAATTCGAAAGAAACAAAGTCTAGACCTTAGTTCCTAAGCATCATGGCAAAACCATAATAGGGACCAAATGGATCTGGAAAAACAAGACGGATGAACATGGAATTGTGGTAAAGAAACCTTTGTAGAAACCTTTGCACCAGTTGCAAGGCTTAAGGTAATAAGGATCTTCCTTGCTTATGTTGCCTACACTTCTCTTCTCGGTACAATCAGCAGGAAGGGATTGATTATGAAGAAACCTTTGCACCAGTTGCAAGGCTTGAGGCAATAAGGATCTTCCTTGCTTATGCTGCCTACATGGGTTTTATGGTATATTAGATGGATGTGAAAAGTGCATTTCTCAATGGTAAAATCTCAGAGGAAGTATATATGCAACAACCACCTGGGTTTGAAAGCAGTGAACATCCAGACTATGTGTGCAAACTGGATAAAGCTCTGTATGGGCTAAAACAAGCTCCTAGAGCAAGGTATGAAACTCTTTCAACATTTCTTACTCAGCACAAGTTTGTCAGAGGTACCATTGACAACACTCTTTTTACTTATAAAACTAAGAGTGATGTTATTATAGTACAGAATATGTGGATGATATCATTTTTGGTTTAACATGTAACAAGCTTAGCAAACAATTTGCCAAGCTAATTACAAAAAAATTTGAAATGAGCATGATGGGTGAATTAACTTATTTTTTAGGCTTTCAAATTAAACAAGATTTCAAAGGAATCTCTATTTGTCAAAAAAATTATGTTAAGGATTTACTCAAAAAATATGATCTAGCTGACAGTGCCTTAGTGAAATGCCCTATGCTTCCCCCAAACAACTTGGGTCCTGATGAATCAGGGGTCTCTGTCAATGAGACTTTGTTTAGAGGCATGATAGGGTCACTGATGTATCTTACAACTAGCAAACCTGATATCTAATTTTCCACATGTCTCTGTGCTAGGTACCAAGCTAACCCTAAGGAATCCCACCTTGTAGCTGTAAAAAGAATTTCCAGATACCTTAAGGGAACTCCAAATCTTGGACTCTTGTATCCTAAAGGATCATGCTTTGATTTGAAAGCATACTCTGACTCAGACTACGCTGGATGTAACCCGTCAGAGTGCAAAGAAGCAAAGTTATGTGGCACTGTCTTTAGCTAAAGCTGAGTATGTTGTTGCCGCTAGATTCTTGCTTTTAAATAATCGTCCAATTTTTTTTGTGTCACAAGCAAGTCTAAAGTTATTCTATGGCAACTTAGGATCTTTTCTAGTTTAATTTATGTTTCGATATGCTTCTAAGCATATTATTTGATATATGCATGAGTGTGTTTTACACACAATCTCTTTAATCAATGAATGATCTTTTGTCTTAATTATTGATTAATTGATTTTATGGCAAATTATAATATAAAATGTTGCTATATTTTTCCTTCTAACTTGCTATATATTAGAATATATTTGTCTTGTGCTTCTAATTTTTTTTGTAACAAAGTTACCATAGCTCGATTCTTTGGAGCCCTCGAACGAGGGGGAGCACACATCAAGGGGGAGCTTTGATGCCGTCGACTTTACTAACTTCACTCGACGAGGCCTTTTTGATTCTACAAAAAGGGGGGAAAATGGACATAAACTCACTAAATACTTGTTTAAAAACAATTTTACAATTAAAGAGTTTAGATTTTGTATTCATCAAAAAGAGGGAGATTGTTGATATAAATAATGCCTAAAAACATTATTAATATTTATCGACATCCTTACGTTTTAATAATCACAAAATATAAAAACGTCAAATGTAAAATTAAACGTAAACAAGTATTTAGTAGTAAATATTCATTCCGGCACTCTAATCACTTAAAGGTATGAATAAACAAATGCCTAATGCATTTTATGATCAAAGGAAATTTTTATTCAACCTCATACTTTTATAAAATATTGCAAACATTTTTATAAACTTTACAAAACATTTTCTACAATTAAAAAAATGTTTTATTCAAAATAAACATTTTGAAATTCAAATTTTGGGACTTAAAACGGCTAGAAAAGTTCCAGAAAATTCCCCTACACAAAAGACAAATTGGAGAGCTCTTAGTCTTGGGCGGCCCCTTTAAATACACGGGCGACCTCCTTAATTTTAAGGGGACCGCCCACCTATTTAAGGGGACCGCCCATAGACTGACGCTCCTCCAGTTTGTCCTATAAATACTAGACTATTCCCTACTATTTTCTCACCTTTTGCACTCATTCTTTCTGTTCTAAAACAGCCCACACATCTCACTAAAATCCTTTGATCATTTAATCATAAAGCTTTGTTTCCAAGTGATCCAAGCTCAATTCCTCAAGTGCAAGAGAAGAATACTTTCATCATCAAGTGAAGAAGTATTACACCTCAAGTGTATATTGCAATCTTGTTGCATCCATATCACATATTTATAAATCAATTGTATATCTTGTATTTGTGTGTAGTAGCTAGATCTTGGCGATCTTTGTAAGTATAGTTAGATCGTGGTGATCTTACCAAGTAGTGTTAGATAATTGTGATATAAGTAGTGTGGTGAAGTGACGTCACAAAGTTGTGAAGAAGTCTTGAAGTTGTGAAGAAGTCGTGAAGTTGTGAAGTAGTGAACAAGTCGTGAAGTTGTGTTGTGATAGATTGGTTCTAGCTAAGATTAGAACTCGACATTTAGCTTTGTGTCGTAAATCGGTGTAAGCAACGTTGTGTACAATTTTCTCCGCCATAAGGGAGCTTGTTGACATAGTGAAGAAAACTCTCGAGTTAGGTGCTTGGGGAGTGGAGTAGGGCGAAGAGGTGCTTCGTTACCGAACCACTATAAATCCTCGCGTTGTGGTTTGATTGTTCTTACTCTTATCTCTTGTCTTGCATTATTTTCTCATACTATCTTATTAATTGTTTAGATAAGTATATTGTTTATATTGTGCAAGTGTTGAATTAACATAAAGTCGAATCTAGAATTTTTACAAACACTTTAAAACCTTAAATTAAAAAGCGGTAAACTATTCAACCCCCCTTCTAGTTTTCCACATATTCCCTAATACAGCAGCGGGTTGGTCAAGTCCGCTATCTTCGTGACAACCTAGACGGTGGTTACTTGCAGACACCGCTTACGTCCAATAGTAAATTCACGCGCAATAAATACATAACTAGGAATCCACCCTTACGACAAACTAGATATGAAGATCTAGAATGTAGGTATCCTCTTAAGCTAATCGCTTTTCCCTAGACGTATATGCTATGATATGAAGATCAAATAGCTAGTTTTTTAAAGCCTAACGCGCACACCATTAACAAGAAGCAATAATAAAAGAGATAATTAACTAGGTTTCTTGCAATCAGTAAACACAATTTAAATTTAGCCAAACATGTTAATTGAAAGCTAAGAACAATTAATCAAGTAATACATAGACATATCGAATGATTAAAAGGGATAAAGAACTTCACTTTAATTAAACATAGAGTTATGATGACTACAAAAGGGTTTAAAAACCCTAAATTCTCCTAAAACTACTACTACAAAGTTTGCCCACGAATACTCAACGTTTTTCCACACAAAACATAAAAAAAATAAGGGTTCTATATATAGAGTTTGGGTCCTGACGGTGTTGCTTACAAATCGCGACGTCGTCAACCCGCAAAATCTTCTATGGGCTTCTTAGTGTCGGCTACTTTGACGTCGTCACCAAAGGTTGTGACGTCGTCACTTCAAGATCATGACGGCGTCAAAGGAGATTGTTATGTCATTTTCACGCAATGTAAATCCATCTCTTGATCAAAATCGGGTAGAGTTGCATCCTTGTCCCGTTTCTTTCCAAATTGAGCCCAAGTCACATGTATTTCTTCTAAATGCTTCCCAAATGCTAAAAAAATAATTAAGTGCATAATTTGGGCATATTTGCATGATTTTATTGGTTAAATGACCCCGAAAAAGTGTATAAAATGACACCTCATCATGATCGACCAAAACAGGATATGATCCGTTATATTTTAAACTATTGAACCAAAACCGTTATACCCGATAAACTACAAGGATAAAAAATGTAATTAACTCTTTACTCCCTTTGTCCCATTTTAATTAAGATGTTTATATTTATTAAATTTATAATCTTACCCATCTCATTCATTTTTGTAAGAAAAATAATCTATACATTTATTAAATTAATAGAGTAAACTTATCATTTTAATAAGGGATAATTCCAAAACTGGCCTAAAATCCAAACCAAAAATGCAACCCTAAGCTCAGGAACATGTTTTTCCAAAACTGACCCCGGGCAACCATGGAAGAATTTGCCAAGTGTCCCATTTTTTATTATTAAAGGAAAAAATATGTAAGGTATGTGTAAGGTATATGTACCTTAATGTTTTTAGGGAAACCACTAGTTTTTGGGCAACCACTAGTTTTTGGGCAACTTATGTATGGACAACCGGGCAATTTGATCATTTTACCACTACACTTTTCTACTAAAATAGTGCAACTGTACTTATGGGCAACTTATACAACAGGGCAACAACTTTTATAATAGTTATTTGTACCTTGTAAAGTTTTCTTTTAGTGGCATTAATCCCTAATTCATTTTAGTCAAATACACACACTAAACAAAACAAAATGCACACATCTACTTCCACCCAACACCATCCACATCATGAAAACCTTCTTAAACCCAAAAACCCAATTGCAACATTTCTTAACCGTAACCCATCATCCTAATTACCGCCTTTATCGATCCGCACCATGAACACCTTCTGGTTAACTCAAACCCAGAAACCCAATTACAATCTTTCTTAACCATAACCCACCTATATTGTAAATTATTAGAAATACAATTTATTTCCTTGTATAATGTTTTCACCAATGAAATACAATTTATTTCCTTGACAGCCCATTAGTGTTTCTCCTGATATGCTTAATGCCGAAGTTGCCATTTGTTCTATGGGATTTCAAAATGAAGTTGCGCCGAATGCTGTATACAAAGGAAATGTTGTTTCTGCTAAACAAGTCGGGGTTAGTATCAAGCTATATAATCGGCGATATTTTAAAACCATCTAAAATAATTAGTTTATCATTGTATAATGTTGTGACAAAGCAATTTAATTTTTTGAATTACAGTTGGACGTTCTAATTAAAGTTGCATGTGATGGTATGGGAATTGGCAAGTCAGATGGTTATTCTCAACGTGAGCCTTCCACTTTGAACGCCCTAATAGAAGGATTTGATTCCCAGAACAATAACCCGAGAATTGATTTCCTACAACATGATGATCATCGAACTGCTGATATTGAAGTTAAGGCCGTTCATTGTTCTGTTGCTAAACCGAATGACCATCCGACTGTTGATATTGGAGTTAAGGCCATTCATTTATGTATATATATATATATTTGAATTTTAAATCACATACTTCATTAAATATTATATTTGAATTTTAAATCACATACTTCATTAAATATTAAGTTAATTATATCAGGAGAATGAATTTGCCAATGATTTCATGGATATGTTGAACGATGAAGAGAGCCTCCCTAAGGTTTATTTAGATGATATCAATGTAGACGAACAAGAGGAGAAATTGATTGATACTGTTAAGGTCATATAATATTTACTTGGTTTTACTCGTATGTGTATTTATCTATTATTTTTAGTTAAATTAGTAATATATACTTTTCAATAATAGGCTCAAAGTAACAAGTCAAACTACGTCAATGTGGTTATAGATGATTACAAGCCTTGCTTAGCTAGTGTTTTTGCCCAGGTAAAAAAAAGAGGAAGAAGCCTGATATGAAAATAAACTATGTTTTAAGGTCTGTTAAAGAGAGAAAGAAGAGGTTGGCTATGGCACTTAAATCCCCGTTTGGTCAACAACCACCTACTACTCCAGTCCTACCTAAACGTATATCCAGTAGAGTCAATTGCGATTTCATTATGCCACCTAATTTTGAAGAGGTACAATACATAATTCATTTCTAACTATTCCTTCTCTAATATTAAAAGTGTCTTACAAATATTGAAATTTTGTAAACAGGATGATTCTGGACAACCTAAAATGAGGTCAACTAATGAATTAATGACAATGGAAGTGTTTGTAGAAGTTTGTCTGTTGTTTTTAAGAATTTGCCAACGCATTTACAACTTGTGAAAAATACTGAAATGTATTTCTTTTCCCTTTAGAATCTGTCCAGACCGCAAAATTGCAAAAAGGATAAGGTAAGTCTGGCGGATGGTTTGGCTGAATATTTACAAATGAAAGATCCACCAAACTATTGGTTTCCTTGGGGCTATCGAGACATTCCTGTTGATCAAGAATTCTGGTTAGTGTTAGCCTGTTTATACAATAGTAAACAAGGCTGGTTGAAAGACTCTGTAAGTTATTTTCTGAATGATTAAGCATATGTATTAAATGTAGTTAATCTTAATTGTTTATGTAATCATAAGTTTTTTATTACTACGTTTTGTTTTTGATGTGATTTTGTGTTTGTGTGGTTGTTGTTGTTGGTGTTGTTTTGTTTTGTTTGTGTTTGTTGTTGTTGTTTTGTTTTGTTTTGTTTTTTTGTTGTTTTTTTTTGTTTTTTGTGGTGATGTTTTTTTTTGTTGTGTTGATTGTTTTTTGTTTGAGTGTATTAATATATTTTGTTATTTTGTTTGTTTTGTTTTATTTAATTAATTTATTTTTTTAATTTTTTTTTTTTAATAAAATAAATAAAATATATATATAAATAATTAAAAAAAACTTAAAATTAAAATAAATAAAAATAATATAATAAATTAAAAATAATATATCTATTAATATTACCTTATAAAAATATAATCAAATAAAAAAAAAATTAAATTTTCAACAAAATCAAAAATTCACCAAACTCCTACCTCTTCTCACAAAATAATAAATTAAAATTAAGTAGCGCGCTCTCCACATAGAGTTCCCCTCTCTCCTCTAATCAAATATAATATAACAATATAACATCTCCCATAGTATTGATCCAACAATTGTGTGTAGATCTCTCGAAAAGATAAGTGTATCCACCCTGTTGTGTATATAGGAAATCATTAATAAATAAATATAACCGAATAGAAAACGAGCTATCGCTCTATATATATATCCTCCCCACCCACAGATATTTGATCGCAAAATTTTATAAAAAAAAATCATAACTCATAAATAAATACATTAACCAAACTAATAAAAAAATATAAAAAAAAATATATAAATTAAAAAAAATAAAAAACTCTCTCTATCACCCCTCAAACCACTTATATAAAAAAATAACTAACAGATATATATAGAATATAAAAATAAATAAAATAAAAAACTCTCCTAAATCTATCACCACACCCTCTAAAAATAATTTACTATAAAACTAATCACAAATAAAAATATAAAAATAACTCTCTCTAATCGCTCTCTCTCTGCTCATCAAAAAAATATCCCCCTCCTCCCACTTTATATGAAAAAAATAAATCAAAAATTAAAAAAAAAATAATAAAAATAAATAAAAAAAAAAATTAAAAAAATTAATATAAATATTGTACTCTCCTCTCCCTCTTCCCCTGTGTTGTGTTATCTCTAGTCACTCTGTCATCCTCTCCGACTCCTATCCTACAATAATATCAAAAAAAAAATAAAAATTAAAAAAAATAATAAAATAAAAATAAATACCACTTTAATACGCCCCCCTCCTCCCCCCCGTCCCTATCCGAATATCTTTGATAGTAATTGTTTTTTTGTTTGTTTGTTTTATTTGTTGTGTTTGTTTTCGTTTTTGTTATGTTGGTTTTTGTTATGTGTTGGTTTTTAGATTTGTGTTTTGTTGGTTTTGTTTTGTGTTTGTTTTTGCTTTGTGTTTGTTTGTTTTTTTTTTCCGTTGTTTAGTGTGGTTCGTGGTCCTACGTGTGTGGTGTTGTGTTTGTGTCTTTTTTTTGTGTGTTGTTTATGTCTTCAGTACATTTGTTTTTGGTTTGTTTGTTTTTGTGGTGGTTGTTTTGTGTTTGTTTGATTTTTTTGTGTTTGTTTTTGTTTTTTTTTTTTGTTGATTTTTTTTGTGGTTGGTGATTTTTGGTTTTTTTTGTTGTGTTGTTTTTTTTGTATTTTTGGTGATTGTGTGTTTTTTTTTTGTTTTTTTGTGGTCTTGGTGTCTTTGATTTGTGTCCCTTTGTTTTGTTGTGTTTGTTTTTGTGGCTGTTTTTGGTGTGGGGTGTTGGTGGTGTGTTTTTTTTGTTTTTTGTTTGTTCGTGTGGTTTGTTTGTGTTTGGTTGTTGGGTGTTTGTTGTTTGTTTGTTTGTGTTTTTTGTGTTTGGTGGTTTGCGCTTCCCGTGTCCCGCCGCCGCTTGTCCCCACCCCCTCCCCCCCCCTGCTCCCAGCCCCCCCTCCCCCCCCCCCTCCCCCCCCCCCCTTAGCTCCTTAGAGAGATGTTTCGTTGCTATCGGTCTCTTTTGTTTTGTTGTTATTGTTTTTTTTGGTTGTTGGTTATGGTTTTTTTTTGTGTGGTTTTGTTTTTTTTTTCTTTTTTTGTGTTTTTTTTTTGGGTTTTGGTGGGTTTTTTGTGTGTTGTGAGTTTGTGGATTTTTGTTTTTGTTTTTTTGTGTTTTTGTTTTTTTGTGTTTTTTGTTTTTGTTTTTTCTGGGTGTTTGTTTTTTTTTTGTGGGTTTTTTGTTTTTGGTTTTTTTGTGTTTTTTTTGTGTTTCTTTTTTGCTTTGATGTTGTGTTTGTTTTGTTTTGATTTGGGTGTGTTTTTTGATTGTTTTTTTGTTTTGCTTTGGTTTTTTGTTTGCTGTTTTTGGTGTTGGTTTTTTTTTTTTTTGTGTTTATTGTTGTGACTGTGTTTTATGTTTGGTTTGTTTTTGTGGGGTTGTTATGGTTTTTTGTTTGTTGTTTTTTTGTTTTTGGTTTTGTTTTTTTTTTTTTGTTTGGTTGTTGTGTTTGATTTTGGTTTTTTTTTGGTGTTTTTTTTGTTTGTTTTGTTGTTCTCTTTTTTTATTTGTTTTTTATTGTGTTTTGGTGTTGATTTTTTTGTTTGTGTGTGTGTTTTGTTTTGTTTTTGTTTATTGTTGTTGTTTGGTTTGTGGTTTGTGGTTTTTGAGTTTATGTTTTGTTTTGTTTTTGTGTTTGAGTTTTTTTTTTATTGTTGTTGGTGTTGTTTTGTTTTGGTTTGGTTTGGTTTGTGGGGTGTGTGTTGGTTCTTTATTTTGTGTTGTTGTTTTTTTTTTGGTGTTTTGCTTTTTTTGTTTTTGGTCTTGTTTTGGTGTGTGTTGTTTGTTGTGTGTTGTTTGGTTGGTGGTTTGTTTTTGTTGTGTTTTGTGCATCGTTGGGTGTTGTGTTGTTTGGTGTTTTTTTGAATTGTTTTTTGTGGTGTTGTTTTTTTTTTTTTTTTGTTTTTTTTGGTTTTTTTTTTTGTTGATTTTTTTGTTTGTTTGATGGTTTTTTGTTTTGTTTGATTTTCTGTTTGTTTTTTTTTGTTTTGTTAGTGTGTTTTTTGTTGGGGGTTTTTGGTTCTGTTCTGTTTTTTTTTTTGTTGTGTTGTTTTGTGTTTTTTTTGTGGTTTTGTTTTTTGTTGTGTTTTTGTTGTTGTTTTTGTGGGTTATTTTTTGTTGTCTTTTGTTTGTTTTTGGTTTTTCAGAGAGTATGTTTTGTTTTTTCTGCTCTTTTTTCTGCATGCGCGCGCCGCGCGCGTCCTGCGCCTTGCGCGCCTGTCTGGGGTTTGTGTTTTTTTGTTGTTTTGTGTTTGTTTTTGGTGTTTTGTGGTTTTGTTTTTGTTGTTTTTTGTTTTTTTTTTGATTTGTTTGTTGATTGGGTGTTTCTTTTTTGTTTTGTTTTTGTGGGTTTTGTTCGTGGATTTTTGTTGGTTGAGTTCGTTCGTGTGTTGGTTGTTTGCTGTTTTTGTTGGTTGATTTTCTTTTTTTGGTTGGGTTGTGAGCTTTTTTTTTGGTGCGTTTTTTTTCTTTTGTTTTTTTTTGTTGTTGTTGTTTGTGGTTTGTTTTTGGTTGTTTTTTTTTTTTGGTGTGTTGTGGTTTGTTTTTTGGGTGTTGTTTGGGGTTTTTTTGTTGTTGCTTGTTTTTTTTTCTTGCGTGTGGGTTTTTTGTTCTTTTTTTTTTGTTGGTTTGTTGTTTTTTTTTTTGTTGGTGTTTTTTTTTTGTTTGTTTTTTGTTTGTTGTTTTTTTTGTGTTGGTTTTGGTCTTTTTTTTGTGGTGTTGTTGTGGGTTTGTTTTTTGTGTTTGTTGTTTTTTTGTTTTTTTGTTTTTTTTTTGTTTTTTGGTGTCTGTGATTGGTTGGTCTGTTTGTATTTTTTGTTGTTTTTGTTGTTTTTTTTGTTTTGGTTTTGTCGTTTCGTGTTTTTTGTGTTTCTTTTTTTTTTTTGGTTTTTTTGGTTTTTGTTTGTTGTTTTGTGTGTTTGTTTTGTTTTTTTGTGTTGTTTTTGTTGTGGAGTTGTGTTTTGTTTTTTTTGTTTTTGGTTTTTTTTTTTTTTTTTGGTGTGTTGTTTGTTGTTTGGTGATGTTTTTTGTTTGTGTGTGTGTTGTTTTGGGTTTTTTTTTGTTTTTTTTTTTTGTTTTTGAGGTTGTATGTTTTTTTGGTTGTTTGTTTTGTGTGGTGTGTGTTTTGTGTTTTGTGTTGTTGTTTTTTGGTTTTGTGTTTTTTTTGGTTGTTGATTGTTTGTTTCTTTGTTTTTTTTTTTGTTTAGTTTTTTTGTTTGTGTGGCTGTGTTATGTGAAGATCTCTTGTTGCGCGCGCGTTGTTGTGTTGTTTGTTTTTGTTTGTTTGGTTTGTGTGTGTTTTTTTTTTTTGGTGTTGTTTTTTTTTTTGTTGGGTGTGTGGTTTGTGGTTTCTTTTGGTTTGTTTGTTTTTGTTGGTGCTCGTCTCTCGCGCGCGCCGCCGCTGCGCGCGCGCGGCGCTGCTTTTTTTGTTTGAGTTTTTTGTTTTTTGTTGTTTTATTGTGTTTGGTGTGTTTTTTTTTTTGTTTTTGTTGTGTGGTTTGGTGTTGTTGTTGTTGTTTTTGTCCGTCTCCCGCCCTCCCCCCCCCTCTCTCCGCCCCCCTCTTCGTTGTCTCGGGTTTTGCTCCTCCTCTCGTCCTTTCGCCCCTCCGTCTCCCTCCCTGTGACGCGCCTTGGTTTGTGTGTTGTTGCGCTTCTTTTGTGTTGTGTTTTGTTGTGGTTTTTTTTGTTTTGTGTGTTTTGTTTTGTGTGGTTTTCGTTGTTTGTATTTTGTTTTTTTTTTGTGTGTTTTTTTTTTTTTTTGGTTTCTTTTTGTTGTGTTGTATGTTTTGTTTTTTTTTGCTTTTGTTTTTTTTTTGTTTGTGTTTGTTTTTGTTTTTTTTTGTTTTTTTGTTTTGTTGCGTGTTTTGGTTTTTTTTTTTTGGGGGTTTTTTTTGATTTGTGTTGGTTTGTGTTTTTTGTGTTTTTTGGTTTTGTGGTGTTTTTTTTTTTTTGTTTTTTTTGTTTGATTGCTTTTGTGGGTATTCTTCGCGTTTTTTTGATTTTGCGCGCCGCGCCGCTATTGGTTTCGGCGCTCGCTTCTTTGTTGTGTGTGTGATCTGTCGCCTGTCGCTGTTGTTTGTATTTTTGTGTTGATTTTTTTTTTTTTTATTTTGGTGTTTTTTTTTGATGTTGTGTGGTGTGTTTGTTTTGTTGTTTGTGTCTTGTGGTTGGTCCCCCGCGTTGGTTTTGTGTGTTTTGGTTGTGTTTTTTTTTTTTTTTTTTTTTGTTTTGTGTTTTGAAGGAATCCGGTTTTTTTTTTTTTTTGTTGTTTGTTGTTTTTGGTTTTTGTGTTTTGTGGTTTGGGTTTGTTTGTTGTTGTTGTGTGTATGGTTTGTTGTTTTTGTGTGTGTTCGAGTTGTTGTGTTGTTTTTTGTTTTGTTTTTTTTGTTTGTTTGTTGGACTGGGTGTTTTTGGGTGTGGTTGTTGTTGTTGTTGTTGTGTTATGTTGTGTGTTTTGTTGTTTTTTTGTGGTTTTTGTGGTTTGTTTTTTTGTTTGTTTTGTTTGTTTTTTTTTGGTTTTTTGTTTGGTTTTTAGTTGTTGGGGTGTGTTTTGTTTGGTTTGTGTTTTGTTTTGTTTCTGTGTTGTGTGTTGTTTTTTTTTGTGTTTTGTGTTTTGTTGTTTTTGTTTTGGTGTGGTTTTTTTGTGGTTTTTTTGGTTTGTTGTTGTTTTGTGTGATTTTTTGTTTTTTTGTGATTTTATTTTTTGTTGAGTGTTTGTTTTGTTTTTGATTTTTTGGGTTTTGGTGTGTTGTTTGTTTTTGGTTTTTGAAGTTTGAAGAAGTCTTGAAGTGTGTGAAGTCGTGACAAGTAGTGAAGTCGTGTTATGTTAGATGGTTCCCCCCCTGCACCCCCCTCCCCCCCCTTCCGCTCCTTACGACAACTCACACATTTAGCCTTTGTGTCTTAAATCGGTCTCGATAAGGCAACGTTGTGTACGGTTTTCTTCCGCCATAAGGGATTTAGTTGACCATAGTTGAAGAAAAACTCTCGAGTTTTGTGCTCGGGGCGGGTGGGGGCAAGGAGTAGGGCAGAAAGTGAGTTTGATTTCGTTATCGACCCTATTAACTCCTTGCGTTGTGGGTTTGATTGTTCTTCTCTTTATCTTCTGGTTCTTACATTACTTTCTTCATATCATTCTATTTTCTTGTTAGATAAGTATATTGTTCATTATTGTTGCAAGTGTTGAATTCACATAAAGTCGAATCTAAAATTTTACAAACACTTTAAAACCTTAAATTAAAAAGCGGCAAACTATTCTACCCCCTTCTAGTTTTCCACAAAATGGATCATGTCTAAGCAATTGAGTATGATTTCCCTTTTAACCTATGTTACATCACATACGAGTGTTTGAATGAATTATACTTTCGTTATTCGTGAGGTGCTTAGTCATGTTATTACAGCTTGAAGATCACTAGGTATTGTCAAACATCTTTGTTTTTCACACATTAAAAATTCAAAAATATTTTTCACAATTCTAATTTTGTTTTGTAAAGCTTATTATTTTTTTCTTATTTTGCTTGAGGACAAGCAAACCTTTAAGTGTGAGGGGATGCTTGCACCTTTTGCGCTTATTTATTAAAAAAACCAAAAATATTTTCGATAATTTCACACCTAATAAAAAATTTTTTAAAAATAATAAATAGTAAAAAATAATAAAAACTATCTAAAATTTATATATATATATATTATAATATATATATTATATATTATATATATATATATATATATATATATAATAATTTTTGTCTTGTCACTTAGGACCTTGTTTTTAAATATCTTTTCTTAGATTTGCTTGAGGGCAAGCAAAGTTTAAGTGTAGGGGGATTTGATAACGCTCATTTTATACATATCTCTATATGCGTTATTTGTGATTTTATGTATATAAATTGGTTAATAATAAGAACTTTTGGTATAGAATCGAGTATATTTGCTATTGTAGGTTCTAAAGGGGGTTACGGTGTCGTGGAAAGGTGTCATGGAAGAAAACGGAAGAATACACGAAGATTTAAGCTTAAACGAAGAAGTAAACTGAAGATAAAGATCTCCCGACACCTGTTCACTGTTTTAGTCATAACTCGGTCATACGAACTCCGTTTGACGTGAATCTGGCGGCCACACGAAGAGAATTCAATTATCTACAACCTTGAAAAAGGCCAACTGCTAAAAACGACCAAAAGTACGTCGCACTTGCAGAAAGTGCGGCGCACTTTTTACCAGAACTGAAAATTCCTTTAAACACCCAAAGTGCGGCGCACTTTTGAGGCGGTGGAGAAAATTAAATACAATTAAATGCTAAGTGCAGTAACTCCCTATGTGCGGCACGTAAATAAGTGTGTGCGACGCATTTTGGCCCCTGAAAAGCCTATAAATACCCTCATTGGCTCTCCCATTTCATATATCTCTCATACAATCTTATATCTTAGACACGCACATTCATTAGAGCCTTTGGAGAAGAGGAAGGAGTGGTGAGGATCCTTGGATCCAATGATCCAACACCCCTTACCACCATATCACCACCACTCTCTCCACCATGAACCACCACCATAGCCACGAATTCCCGGAGTTCTAACACCATATATAGACCACATACCATCCATTTCTAGAATCTCAACATTTCTTACTTTGATTCTTAGAGGATTCACACCAAATTCTCTTAAGATCATCACCATAAACCTTGTTACCAAATACTCCCTTTGGTGATACGTTGTTGAATTTCCAGAAGTTAGGTGACATATTACCGGTTATCTCAGTAGCATTTGGTTGTTGGTTGATCATGAAATTGTTAGTTTTGGGTTGGTGGTTATGTTAGTTGAAATATTGGTATTGGTACTTTGTTCTCATATGTGAAACATTATATGATATTTGGATGATTTTGCTATGACTTATTAATATGAATGTTTATGAATTCGATGTTATCTTTACTTGGATCATTGTTTATGTTTTGATTTATCATTGCAATAGAAATAGGTCGAAAGGCTCTATTGTCTTGATGAATTTCGCATTGTCTGTCTATAACAATTCGGTGCTAATCTTGTGAGAATTGATTAGTAAATCTATAAACAACCTAAGTAGAATAATGTTTAAGACCTTTCCTTATGTTGACCGACCATGATGGAAGGAATTCATAAGTATGCATATTTGATATAAACCATTCTTAATGCACTCGTGATGATGTAGTATATAGGCCGAGAGGATTCTATATTATCATTGGTAGATATGCTTGTTATTATGATTACCCGTCATATATGACTTGTATGCTTTGTTTATATAAAGTCTTGCTCTATCTATATCTATTATGTTATGTGGATCATGCCTTGTTTCCTACTTGCTTTATACACACGTTTTAGATAATTGATCTGTGACAATCAATTGGTTTTATTACTTGATAAACAATCTATGAATTGCTATAAATCCCGTGGAACGATCTGGACTTACCTAATACTATATTACACTCGAATAGGGTATACTTGCCCGAATGTTGTGTTTTTAGTCAAAATTGGTATTTTCTAGTTATTAAAAATTTAAAGCTTGTAAAAACGCATATCAGGCTCATTTAGAGAAGAAACGGACAAGACTATGGACCTACATCATTATCACTTGAAGATTTTGCAAACAATAGTTGGAGACAGCGTCACCAACAACACTTGACGCCGTCATAACTCATCTCCCACAGACTTGCTCTCCGCACACGCGCTCGCAATCGCACTCGCTACTCTCGTGAACGGCCCGCTGCGCACCTAACATTTCTCTGACGGGGGGGCGTCAGTTCGTACTGCCTCAGTGCAGATCTAGAAGATTCCATCTCATGATGGTGTCACAGATAACACATGACGCCGTCACAGTTATTTTCCTATATATACAAAACCGATTTTAGGGTTTTGAGTGTGTAACTTTGTATAACTTTGGGAGACGAACCCTAACTTTATTAGCAGCTATTTATGACGACTTTAGGGCCTCAAAACCCTATTGTATCATCTTTCATTCCATGTTTTAATCAAGTAAGATTATTTATCATTAATCATTCAATATGTTTATGTGTTGTGTGATTGATCTATGTTCTTGCTTCTTATTTAACATGCTTGGCTAAACTCTCCTTTGTATTCATTTATAATTGCATGAAACCTAGATTGTAGACCTTAGTAATGTTGCTTCTTGTGATGGATGTGCACGTTAGGCTTTAGAAAATGTAACACCCCCATTTTTACATATAGCAGCGGAAGCTAATCTGGGGTATTGCTTCATAGTACAACAGTCATAATCATAGAAAACGACTCAAAAGAGGCATTGTTCAAAAGATACGTTATCATTCATTTAAAATCAGAGTTTAACAAAGGCAGGTCCCAAAA
>BQNB010150447.1:0-16031 GCA_026074375.1 Tanacetum coccineum
GATTTGATATACTATCATTTAGCACGTGATAGGGAGCAACACTCAACACATGAACTATTTAGTTATAGAGAAGACAGTAATGAGGTTGCTTTTGCAGTTGCTACAGTGGATAAGATTTATGCACATAAGTCATTGACTTTCAATAATACAGTTGCTTGCGAGGTGATTTCCAAGTGGAAGGATGGATTAAAAGAAGATATAGATGTTCGGTCGGATGTGTATGTGCTCAGCAACGATTGCAGGAAAAACAGTGACGACAACTACGACTATTACTGAGAGTATACACCAGGTATGTTCATACATCTATTTCTCTATATAGATGGTATGGTTTTTTCTTGCGGATACAAGGCTCAGATTTGGGTTACCAAGGGTTTGCTGGTTAAAGCAAAGGGAAATATACTTGGTTTGGAGATCATCAAGGATTAGAGTGGTAATACTCTAAGGGTGTCACAGTCCAGGATTCACAATGAAAAGTTGGTATATATTTTGTTGAAGGGGCACTCCATACTGTCATTGGAGGGTAGTCTATCAGGGGACTATGATGTGGAAAAGAATGGTAAGTGGTCATGTATATATGAAGTTGGAAACCAGGAGTATCAGATGGTCTGCACGAGACTTTACATAGCATCTGCAGATGTGGGTATGTTGGATAAGTTTGATCGTGGATTACAGACAGACGTACAGGTTTTTGTGGATTTTGACTACGCCATAGGTAGATCAATCACAAGGTATGGGTTTATGATATAAGGATGTGCAGGAAGCTAAGAAGCTATGATGCTGTACATGATGGTTTTGTGAACAACTGAAGCGGCGTATATGACACTTACTGGGTCTTGGAAGAAGAAAATATGGCTAAAGGGACTTATGGCAGAGTCATGATATGAGCTAAGTTTAGTAGCAGGAATTGCTACTGGTGTCAATAGGTTCCAGCACAGGTTGAAGGTGCTGCGTATCGGTATTGACTAATAGTGATACTAAGGTGGAAATTGTTAATTATAGTATTCACTTTAGTCAATAGGTTAGGGGGTTTAGTGTAAATTTAGCTCTAATTATAGCCATATTAAGGTTATTGGGTTTCTCTACGGCCCAAGCCCATCCTCCCCCTCATCTCTATAAAAGGAGGTGAGGGGGAGGGTTTTATACTTCATTCTTCTTCTTACTCAATAAACATATAATATTGAGGGTTATATTCTTGTGCATCCTTTTCTTTTCTGTCATACATAATCTGCTGGGGTGTGTTTGTCTTCAAGATCGGATTTATTCCGCACTAGTAATCAGGTTGTAGGGTGATCGAATCTTACAACACTCTTCACAACTTATTGACGAATATAAACCATTTCGATGAATATTTTATCAAGTTTGCTCATGCCTCATGGATCTTTTTAATTTGGTAATGTTTTGGGCTAATGGACTTTGAACATCCCTGAAAGTAAACATGTTTTCGAACTGACTAACCCATTCGATAATGATAAAAATTTGATTGAACCAACGGGCTAGATAGAGTGTGAGGATCCTTGACTGACATGCATGAGTACCAAAACATAACTCGAAATCATTATCATATTTACATAAAATAATCAAGTATGAAATATTGCGCCATTTGATTGTTAGATAATGAAAATCCGTGAAAGGTATTATATTATTGATATGTTTTTATAGTGCAACATAGAAAATACTAGAAATTCTAATGGACCCAACCCACATTTGGGTTTGGGCCGTTATATCATCAAATACTCCGCACAAATTGAGCGGCGAAATCGTAAAAGCTCGGATTAGATGAGAAATCTAAATAAACATTAAACAATAAAAAAAAATTTGATGAAGACCTTTGACAGCAAGAGGAGACAAATCTTCATCTGCAGCGGCAAAAGCAAAAGAGAGCTATAGCAAATAAAAAACAATAAGCAATTAATTAATTTTGATGACGATATTCGACAGCAAACGGAGTTTAATCTTCATCATGCAGCAACAACCCAAAGAAAAGAAAAATAATAAAGTAAAGAAAATACTTTTTTTAAGAGATAAAAGATGGCGGTTAGACTTTGATGGGGTAGCATAAAAGAGGCGGCTCAACTTAGCCACCTAGGTCTGAGGATCAGACCCGCTCTGATACCATGTTAGATAATGGAAACCTCGTGAAATGTATTGTATTATTGATATGTTTTTATAATCCAACATATAATATACTAGAAACCATAATGAACCCAACCCACATTCGAACTTGAGCTGTTATATCATCTAATATCGACAACAAATAAAAGATGTGCTAAATCTTATGACACACCAACTATTAATAGAATAGAAAAAACATTTGATTATTCTTATGTTCATCACATCATCGAAGGTTTACTGTAAAAAAAACCTTTAGAAATGATGAGATATGTGGTATCAAACTTAAAGTTGAGGTATAGAAGAAGTTTATTCTCACTTAAAAGAAAACACTTTTTGTTATTTGTAGTCTTAAGGGTTACATTACTATTACTAAATTTCATTAAAAGGCAGTCCTTGGGAATAACAATCTTTAAATACAACCCGACCCGACCCAGCTATTTTCGGCAGGTTTGGTCGGTTCCGACGGGTTCCGGGTCTGATCCGTTTCTTTTTTTAGACCCGGTGCATTAATTATTGACCCACCCACTTAAATTTTCTAAAACCACTTCACGCCCTTACCACCGTCCCACTTACCTCTACAACTTCTTTTCAGTTAAACACGTGTCTCATAACTCATGAAAACCCACTTTAACCCTGAGCTGGCTTGATTTTTGATAGTCATAAGCCAAAAAAACACACACCAGGATTACGGTGATCCAAATATTCGTCACCGGAAGGAATAGAGGCAACGCGATACATCAGGTATTTTTTTACCTACTTTATGTGTTGAATAATGATGCTAAACGGTTGGTAACCAATCTCTTTGATGCTATTTTTTTATTTTGGCATGCTATTGAAATTCTTTATATGATGTGGGTTTAGTTTATAGTTTTATATTAGTGAATTATTGATTGGTTTTATTTGGATTTGTGGATGCATGAGCTATCTTGATGAAATGGGATCCTGTAAAGAAGATGAGATGTAGCGAAGATTAGTTGAGCAACAACAGTGAAGGGCAAAAAGGTATCTTGGTTATATTTATTACAGTTTTAATCTTTATTTATAAATGCTTATTGGAATCTGGAATTTAAGGGTGTTTGGGAAATAGCTTATTTCGTACTAGGAGTGACGTTTAAGGATGTGTTTGGATTATATTATTTTGCACACTTATGAGCTTATCTGAACTTCCTTTTGGGCTTATGAGTCTATGTGTTGTTTCATATTGGATTATCTTATTTTGCATACTTATCAGCTTATATAAAAGTTGGCTCATGAGCTTTTCCAAGTTCTTAATAGCACATAAGCCCACAAAATAAGCTAATTCAAAGACCCCTTAATCTTACTTTCGGGATTATGAGCCTATTTGAAATGAATTTGGCGAGAACGATTGAAATTGAATATTAACAAAACTGGCCTATGTTTTGTGGTTTAGTGTAATTGTAGCTACAGCCTCACTGATTATATAAGCATAAGCAGTTTGGTTGTCAAAACTAATTACATAATCATAAGTAGTTTGGTATTGGTGTATGTTAATTAGTATGCTAACCGAATTACGAGTGGGAAAAAACGAACCTGATTTTGACGATGACAACATAAATTACAGGTGTTGTCTTATGGGAGCTTTGTTCGATGCAACAACCATGAAGTGGAATGAATACAACAAAAGTTGTTGGTGTAGTCGGGTTCCAACATCGTCGGCTTGAAATTCTAAATGAATGGACCCTGTTATATAAAAATGCAGCGCTACGATTCTTTCATTCTTCGTCTAATAAACCAAATGCAGATAATGGTAGTCATTTCAATTTGTAATAAAATGTTTATTTCCAAAGATTTTGTTGTTAGTGTGGTGATGTGGCTGTTTTGGTGGTAGGTTTGGATGCTGATAAACCAATGCAGATAGCTATGTCCATCATGAACAAAGGTAATCGCTCTCTCTATATCTATGGATTTACTCTTTCTAAAACACGGACATCAATTACGTTTTTTGTTTGCAGAGGTTGACAACATTGTTTCGCGGTTAGACTTGACTGGATCCAGTCATGGCGAAAGACTTGAAAAGCTTCCTAATTATGTTGGTAAGATAGCTTATTTCCTTCAACTATTAAACCATATTGTTTTGGAATAATATATGTTTGCTTTATAAAATATCTAGATAAGCGATGTTAAACTGCTTACTTACTTATTTGCAAGGCTTATATAAATTCATTATGTCATAATCAACTTATATAAGCCGAGAAGTTTCAAAATCAGCCACAAAAGTGGACTTATGAAACATACACCAAAAACCAAATAAGCCGGATGTATAAGCCGAAATAAACACCCCTTACTGTTTAGATAGTAGGCTTATGTAGTAGGCGTATGGCTTATTTGAGTTTAGGCTTATGCTTTATAAGCTCACTTTTGTGGCTTATTTTGAAACTTTTCGGCTTATATAATTTCATTATGTCATAATGCCACAAAAAGTGGACTTATGAAACATATGCCCAAAACCAAATAAGCCGTAAGTCGGCTATATAATCTTAAACAAACACCCCCTTACTGTTTAGATAGTAGGCTTATGTAGTAGGCTTATGGCTTATTTAAGTTTAGGCTTATGCTTTATAAGCTCACTTTTGTGGCTTATTCTGAAATTTTTTGGCTTATATAAGTTCATTATGTCATAATCAACTTATATAAGCCGAAAAGTTTCAAAATCAGCCACAAAAAGTGGACTTATGAAACATCCTCCCAAAACCAAATAAGCCGTAAGCCGGCTATATAAGCCGAAACAAACACCCCTTTACCGTTTAGATAGTAGGCTTATGTAGTAGCAGTAGGCGTATGGCTTATTTGAGTTTAGGCTTATGCTTTATAAGCTCACTTTTGTGGCTTATTTTGAAACTTTCGGCTTATATAAATTCATTATGTCATAATCAACTTATATAAGCCGAGAAGTTTCAAAATCAGCCACAAAAAGTGGACTTATGAAACATACGCCCAAAACCAAACAAGTCGTAAGCCGGCTATATAGTATTTGCTTTCATTGGGCCTTTGCTCTAGATTATTTCCTAACAAATCGCATTCGCAATCTGTATCAGATGCCGCACAATAAATATTGAAGAAGCATTGCTGGTAGTTTATTCTTTTATTTCCAGTAATCGAAAAGGTGTATCACAACGCCATTTTCCAACCAGGAATATGCAAGGACATTTTCTAAGAAAAAATGTGAAAAGCTGTCTGATGGACAGTCCAGACATTCCTGAAACCAGCATCTGTCTAAATTCCCAAAAAGCAATCGTTGATACTCCCGAACTAGGTTCTACACTCAGACCCAAGGTATAAATCGTTGTCGTATTTTACATCGTTTACCTCATTTTTACCTTTGTTCTGTTATGATACGTTAATGAAATACGTACTCCATTCGTACAACGCGCACATAAGATTGTGCCCGTCGTGATAGAATTAGGCAGCAATGCTGAGAGGTTTAATGTTGGTGACAAAATTAGGGTCGGGTACTTTATAGGATTCAAAGAAGCACACATGTCCACTTCTGATATTGAGATGTAATGGTCATCGTTGTATTACATCTTGGAATAATGTACTTTTTTTCCAAATTGTATAGAAGAAGAA
The DNA here is from genome assembly GCA_026074375.1 of Tanacetum coccineum. Taxonomy (NCBI): domain Eukaryota; kingdom Viridiplantae; phylum Streptophyta; class Magnoliopsida; order Asterales; family Asteraceae; genus Tanacetum; species Tanacetum coccineum. Next base: position 5,701 of record BQNB010150447.1, read on the forward strand.
AACCACAAGATTGAAATGACAGGGTTGCCGAACTCGCAGCCAAATATGTTGCAATGGGATATGAAGCGTAGAATTTCAGCATAAGATGTTTTTAGCAGAAAAATGTAACATATCAGGACATGCAGTTGCAACAACAGAGTGGTATGAGGGAAGCTTCGTCAAGCAAGTTATGCATCAAACACTTGAATTTTATTTTATGCAACGAGCATAATCGGCAGTTGGTAATTCTCAATTGGCGGTTCATGGTTTGCAATACCAGAAAGGCACAATCATGTAACTAAATACATGGTTTTATAATAATGTATGATTATTGTTTAAAAGGGTTCAAAAAATCGATTGGTGATGAGAATTAGAGTCCAAAATGGACATTGTTGGGCTTAAACTTTTCATTAGGTTTGGTCATGGTGCGTTTTCAGGGGGTGGGATGCGTTCAGGGGGCGAGTTCGGTGACTGAGTTGCGTGTGTTCGTTCAGCGGGTGTCTTCAAGGAGTATGTTCAGGGGGCGCGTTTGGGGAATGTGTTCAGGGGGCGGGGGACTAATTTGTGCAATAGTGTTCTGAATCCAAAGGAGATTTGTTTGCTGTTTTTAGAATGAATTTGCTATATTTATATTTCTTTCAGCTGATTGAATTTAACATGACATATTAAACATATTAGTTTTTTAGTAATCAAAGGTGTAGTTTGCTATGATATGCATATATATTATTGCTACTCATAAATGAACCATTTAACAGTGCAATTGTTTGTTATTATTGTATTTGTATGTTTTTAGGTATATTGTTTTGTTAAGTCTATATATGTACATATTGTGTATTTAAGAAGTTTTTTTATGACCGATATCAACTGTTTTGTTTTGTTATTTCAGATGGGAAATGAAAAGATCCATATCAGTATTGTCGTCATTAGATATGTCGACTCCGGCAAGTCTACAGCCACTAGCCACTTGATCTACAAGTTGGGAGGTATTGACGAGCGTGACATTGAACGTTTCGAGAAGGAGGCCGCTGATGTGAACATGGATCACCATCGCTTTGTGGAAGTTTGAAACCACTAAGTACTACTTCACAGTTATTGTTAAAAGGATTTAAAAGGTGATTAGTATGTCAAAATCTTTCTAATTTTATCACTTTGTTTTAAATATTAGTTTGAGAACTAATCAGAAAGAAATACTATTTGTTAAGGTTAAGAGAAAAAAATGGATAGCAAAGTATAAGTGTAGTAGTTGAGTATTTAACTATTTTTGCAAAGAATTTTGTATCTAGAGTGGTAAGAAGTATAACAATGTGATATTCATATCCAAACGTTCGAAACAAAGTTTGGGGACATATTAAAAGTCATTATGATTCAAGACTAATGAAATCTAAAGTTGAAAATCCTTACGGGTCAGAATGGGTCAAAATTAACTAAATTTAGAATATCATGTGTTTTTGATACAAACTTCTTAATTCTAAACTTCTTATTTAAAATATAAACTTAAGAGCTGCAATTTTTTTTAAGGTATAGTGCAACTTCAGACTCCAAGTGATCTCAGTGGGCCAAAAGAATTAAACTATGAAAACCAAGGGTATTCAAAACCTGGCAATGGGAAGTGATGATTCGACGATTGTTACTGAAAAGGACGAGTCAATAGACAAAAAAAGGAAGTCAACTCTGTTTACTCTTCTATATCAGATTGAGATAACAAAGAAGTTTCATTTTGTTAGCCATTCACCATCTTTTGTACCACGAGTATTGCATACTTCCAGAATGTGCTATCATTGATGTTTTATATTTAAGTAAGAAGGTATATGTTGCGTTAATGTCAAATATATAAAAGATAAGTCACTTATCATTTTTCCTCATACTAGCATGGTTTTTGGTATGTAGCTGCACTTCCACCGCATATGTTTATTGTTAAAAGAATGCTATAACTGGGAGGGCATCAGTTTAATGAATTCTGAATTCTGGGTACGGTTAACAATGAAGAAACCTTCACATGAAACGATCACATTCGCCAAGTACCTGCAATTTTGGTTTGTATCATTTTCTTACGTGTTCATGTATGTTGGCTGTAATACGGAATTCGATGCATTTTTAACTTTCTCATCTTAATCGTTAAGAATGTACAATAACAAGCACCACCTTCAAAAGCTATGAAGACGGAAAACCCCGCGCTCCGCTGCGAAGCGCGGATTAAAAACCTTGTTTAATAATTAAAAATGTGTATTAAGGGAGTAACGGTGGTATATGTGGTCGGTTGGGATTTGGAAATAGTTAAATGTAGGATGTGTGTGACTGTGGCTTATTGATGACGGACCCGTTGTGAATGCATGAAATTACACAAAAACAACGAATAAGAATTTCGATAAATCTTCAAAAAGTTGTCTAACTGGGACTTTAAGAAAAAACACTTTTTTATTCTATATAACTTCTTCCAAAACATAAACCTATTTTAATCATTTATAGTAGGTATAAATCTTAAAGAGAAAGCTAAATATCCCGAGTATATTTAGAATAAGGAAATGAAATAACTCTTAAAAGGCTAAACTAATCTTTGACGAAAACAAGATAAATACTAATATGAAAATGATAGATCATCACAATTATAAATTGTCGTTTTTACCCTTCAACCTTTTCGTACTAATCAAACACATGACTTCACATGTTACCGAAAAACCGACGGCTAAGCCACAGGAGTTGAAGCTCGAACATCACTTATTCTCGTAGTACAATTGATTGTATGTCGTGATATTTTAATCATAGCTTTAAGCAATGTTTTGAAACCCGGTTGAACCGGTTCTGGTCGAAAAAACGGGTCAAACTAAACCGGGTTTTATATTTTCGAAACCCGGTTAGACCCGCGGGGTTTGAGGTGACCCGGGTCAACCCGGTTATCGAGACCCGGCCGGGGTTTGGTTTTTTAATTATTTTTGCAAATAATGTAAGTTAATTGTATATATCTGCGGCGTAATTTTATTTTTACATGTTATATTTGTTTGTAAATGGTTTTTAGGCTCGGTATATGTAATATTCATAATTTATACATATATTTTTTGTTGGATTATTTCAAATATTATTTATTTTATTTTTTTAAAACCGGGTTGACCCGGTAACCCGATGACTCGACTGGATCAATTAAAAACCTGATTTTCAAAACATGGCCTTTAAGGTTACAAATAGCAAATTTCAAAAGAAAAACTATAGTCCATTAACTTAACATACAAGTACTAGGGCAACCTTCACAAAATTGTGTGCTATTTGTTACAGCTATCTATATTATACCAGTCAAGTAGTTCAATTCGTCCAAAAACATCACATCTTTCAGTTGTGTTTGACTGTTTGTCACAATATTGAAACATCACATTTTATTTTACATGTCTCTCGCTGCATAAATTAAAGCTTGGATATTGAGTGATATGATTGTAATTTACGACAGGACAAAACGTTTCAATTAAACATATTTAAGCTATAACCAAAATATGTACTACATATATACCATATTTGATTATGCATTTGGTACATGATATTGATATATATAGTTTTTATCTCTTTGAAATGTGACACTTGTATCTGTATCTATCAAATAGTAGGTGACTGATTATGATAGGTTCCTATTGGTTTTCAGAAGTTGGAATCCATCAATAAGTGATCGATCCATTGTATCAACCCTAAATAAAAATCTTTATGTTAATCCATTGGTATTGAGTTGTAGTAAAGTTTGACTAGGCAAAGAAGATGCATCATATTGACCGGGAAAAGATGTTGAATTTAAAACAAAACACTACTGTTAAATAAAGAGTTTTAGATACAACTAAGCAATATAAAGAAAATCATTATCCTACCAAAATCTGCAATGTATACATGCATGGGAACATGATCAAATAAAAATTCTTTAAAACTCGGATCTATATGATCTATGATCAAGCAGTATTCATGTTTTACAACCGTTGCACGGCAAACTCATTTCCAAAGTAGAAACAAGATTCTCTCAGTGTGGGTCGTCAGTCAGGAAAGAAATTGACAAAGTCGACCAACAAGTTGATATATAGATGTGGCCAACTAGTCACTATTATGTTCAAAAAAAAACTAGTCACTATTGAATGTGGCTTCGAGCTTTTAACTATTACACTTTAGTCTAATTATATATGGGGATAGTTTTGTAGAATGATATTACTTTTATTGATTTCGTGTGGCATTACAAAGAGAAAAGATATATATAAGGAGCCTATACAAGCTATTCTGGGTAAATAATGATTACCCACTAATCAAGCTAATCACTAGCCAATCAATCATATTAAATATGCAAATCATATGCCAATCAATCACTACAAATCATATGGCTAACACTCCCCCGCAGTCCGAGCGACGAAAACGCGAAAGCTTGGACTGGAGTAGTAAACACGAACAATAGTTGTTGAAGAAATCCGCCAACATGCGGAGACAAATCTTCAAACCTGAAATTCACAAACAGAAAACCCCCTTTTTTTTACAGACTCAAAAAAAAAAACTAAGAAATAAAAATTATTCATGCAGACTCAAGGTATATCTATCTGTCGAAGATGGCAGACTCAACCTGTATCTATCTGCTTAACACGGCAGACTCAAGGTATATCTATCTGTCAAAGATGGCAGACTCAACCTGTATCTATCTGCCGAAAACCAAAAGTCGTCTCGGGACTTAAACCTTAGATTCGACAAAAGTCGTCTCGGGACTTGATACCCTAGATTCGACAAAAGTCGTCTCGGGACTTATACCCTAGATTCGACACCAACAAAAGTCGTCTCGGGATTTGATACCCTAGATTCGACCAACAAACAAACACTTGTCGTCTCGGGAATGATACCCTGGATTCGAAAAAAATAATAATAAATAAATAAATAAATAAAAATAAAATAACGTGCCTCAATTAGCCATCACAATCGTCAAAGTATGTCCCCACTTTCTTCATTTCATTTAATTTCACCAAAAACCAAAAGCACCCCCTTTTCTCTCTTTGTAAAACAAATAACCAGATCGTTATAAACCGACGATCGACCAACAAATAGTAAGATCTTGTCGAGTGGCTATCATTTGAACCAAAGATCGACATCAAACAAACAAGTAAGTCGACCGGTTATCAACACAAAGCCAACGATCAACAAATAAATGTGGCGGCTGGTTATCACAAAACCTCGGTGGGGAATGCGCGGCAGATGGTGGTCGTTGTGGTGGATCTGGTGAGGAGACGGTTGTCGGTTGGTTTTGATTGGATTTGATTGATTGGTGGAGGTGGATTTTCATTATTACTTGATATTTGAAGATAAAAAAATGACAGAGGTTAAGGTATAAAGGGAGCCCTCCGAACCTCCGGCGTGTAGCCGGCGGCCGAAGGCGGCGGCTCTGATACCATGTAGAATGGTATTACTTTTATTGATTTCGTGTGGCATTACAAAGAGAATAGATATATATAAGGAGCCTATACAAGCTATTCTGGGTAAATAATGATTACCCACTAATCAAGCTAATCACTAGCCAATCAATCATATTAAATATGTAAATCATATGCCAATCAATCACTACAAATCATATGGCTAACAAGTTTGGCTACAATTTTTGTAGCCAATTGGCTATAATCCTCCACCAGGATTCTGAGACCCACAAAAATAACACAGAGACCCACAGTTGTAGCACAAAATTATAGCCAATTGGCTACACAAAATTGTAGCTAATATATTCTCATTATATATTATATATACAATACAATAGCCGGGTACTTGGGCTTAGCACTTCTTTAATTATATAAAGAAGATTATGTAATTCTTTAATTATATAAAGAAGATATTCTCAAAACATATGATAATAAAATGAACATGATGAAAAAATATATCTTAGACTGGGCGCAGTGGTTGGTCAATCGGTCCACTAGGGAATGAACTACTTTTTGTAGCGATCGTCCGGACTTGATTCACCGACTTTGATTCGTTGGTCATAGAAGCAGTGACTGCTTGGGCCAATTGCTCGACCTTCTTCTCAAGACCCTTGATTGTTGAGTCGTGTTTCTTACGGCTTCTGTCCGTGCTTTCTCTAAACTTTCTCATCCATTCTTCATAAGCGTCTTGCCTTTTGCTTGACTCCTCCAAGCATCTGCTAATGGTATCTTCCAAACTAGGTCTTTTAAATGGTGAGCGATTTTCCGTTTTAGTGTAGCTCCCTGATGATCCTATTCGGTACTTGGCAGTTTTGACATCATTTTTTATTTTTCCATATCCGGTCGCCTTGATACTCTTTATTTCCTTTTTTAGGTGTCAATCTTTTTCTAAATGCATTCCTTCACACATTTCACACCTCACTTAGATTGCATGCACACTTTCCTTAAGTTTTCTAATGTCGTGACCCAGAGCATTAAGCTTATTGGTAATTATGCTCATTTCGTGTGAGTTACTTCCTCCTAGTCCTCTATTACTCTCCCCGCCATGCTATTTTTGAGAGTGAAGCCATTTCTTGAATCGACACAAGAGACCTAGTGGCTGTCATGACAGGGATTGGTCTCTGGAATCTAACATTTGATGGGTAGGAATCTCAAGACCTTTGTAAAAGATAGACACTCTTTGATAGTCATTTAAATCATGAGTATGGCACTTAAAAACGAGGCCATTATATCTTTCCCATGCCCGGTATAAAGTTTAACCCCCTTCCTGTCTGAAATTATAAATCACTTCTAATTGTTTTGTAGTTCTAGAAGGTGAACAATATCTGAGGATGAAAATTCTTTTCAGCATGTCTCATGTATTAATTGTTCCAGAAGGTACTCTTTTCATCCATTTTTGTTGTTCCAATTAGTGTAAGAGGAAATACTCGTAACATGATTGCACCTTTTAAAACTCCAAGAATGCTAAATAGACTAGTAATTTCCAGCACCATTTTCCACATGTTCGTATGCATCCTCATCCGTGTACCTGAAAGAGTATTCTCCCTTAATTCTCTCAGAAACTGACTTTTGATTTCAAAGTTTACCTTTCCCTCAATCTCTGGTATTATTATTCCCGTTCTTTGATTTCCTCGAGCTAAAGCCAAGTATTGCTCCATTGTGAGCGTCTCAATATCTACATCACCCATTTCTTCAGACTCGGATTTGAATGACTCAGATTCGTAGAAAGAGTAGATGTTATGGACAGATTTTAGCGCAATATCTTTCCTGGCTCAAACTTGTCTTTCGGGGTTCACAAAAGGGGTGAGTATCCTAGTGTTTCCCCTCCTAGTCGTGTACCAGAAAATTTTCATGCAAGATCAGTAGAATGTGTTAATACAAATAAGCCGTAAAAATGTTTATTTCTTTGTCGATAACAAATCATAAACATTACAAGTACAATTTAGAATGAATAAGTTTTAGACTAATAAGTATTTCTAAATCATACACATACTTTTTCATATAAGTAATTTAGACATTTATATTTAGAAGTTATGTAAATATTGTTTATAAACATTACAAGTACAATTTAAAATGAATAGGTTTTAGACTAATGAGTTTTTCTAAATTATACACATATTTTTTCATATAAGTAATTTAGACATTTATATTTAGAAATTATGTAAATATTGTTTACAATATTTTACATCATTGATGACATCATTTCCTCTCCATATCTTAAGGAAATCTATCAAGATTACACAAAATACTTTAAGATTTGGTAATCTAAAATTCAGATTTTGTGTCAGCAGTTGGTTCCATCAAATAACACAAGACGGTTCCCTTTTAGGAAAGGAACCATTGTGAACCGGTGAGCAGTAGAGACGGTTCTATTAGAAAACACTGGCCGGTTCTCTTTTAGGACAGGAACCGTCTAGAGCCGGTGAATAGTAATGGCCGGTTCCATGTGTTTACATAGGCCGGTTCCCTACTAGGAGGGAACCGCGGGAAACATGCTATAGTGCAGAATTTTACCTATAAATAGCAAGCCATTTCTCATGTTTTACTCACCCATTCTCATTCTAATCTTACTTATAATTTGATTTCTCTCTTGTTTTCGGATCTAGGTAGCTTTCATATATCATTTGTAGGTAATTATCTTAATAGAAGAAATTTTTGAAATTGCATACGAGACGATCAAAGTTCAAGCAACCTTGTTTCACTTCTCCATCATCTCATCAAGATCACTTTGCTGTATCTTGTACATCAGTTAGTTGTTGTAGTATCATTCATCATCTTTGTAAAAGAAGTGTGATTGCATTGGGTTAGTTATACCTTTGTTAGAACCTGGTATTTAGTACTGTTAAAAGGTGTAAGCAAGGTTGTGAGGCTTCTTCGTCGGTGAAAGGAGATTGGTGACTAGTGTTTACGAACTCTCGAGTAGGTGACTCGAGGAGTGGAGTAGGGCAAGGAAGGTGTCCTTTTAGCCGAACCACTATAAACGCTTGTGTCTCAGTTTTATCTTTTCCTTTTCTCTTTTACTTTACTTGCATTTTATATTTACTTCATATCTCATACGACTATCAATATCATCAACTTCACATACACTCAAATCTTAATTTTTAAAAAGCGAACTTTAATCGGTAAAACTATTCAACCCCCCCCCCCCCTTTAGTTTTTCATAATTGACATCAAGAGCAAGGTTACCAAAGTTTTTAAAATATATTGTATTTTAAATCTTTAAACGATCAAATGGATTCAGAAAACTACAAAGAGGGTTAATCTATGCAAATACCACCTCTCTTTGAATCTAATTGCTTTTCTATTGGAAAATAGTTTTGAAACTTATCAGGAATTCTAAGATAGTGATCTTGGCATGTAATTGTTAATGGTGATTACAAACCGATAACTACAAATTTGATAACCGGTAAAGAGGAAACCCTTGCTTATGATAACCCCCTCTATTTTTCTACAATTGACATCAAGAGCAAGGTTACCAAAGTTTTTAAAATATATTGTATTTTAAATCTTTAAACGATCAAATGGATTCAGAAAACTACAAAGAGGGTTAATCTATGCAAATACCACCTCTCTTTTAGACTAACTGCTTTATATATTAGAAAAATAGGTTTGAAACGTATGTGAAGTCTAAAGATATTAATCTTTGACATAACATAGTTTATCCTGATTACAAGCCTACCATTAAAAATAAGGATACCGGTAAGGAATATACCATTTGCTTATGAAAAATTAGAAGAGACTCACAAGAAAATGCTTTCTAAAAATGATGAGGCAAAAATAGTTTTATACAATGCTTTACCTTAAAAGGAATATGAAAGAATTTTTATGTGTAAAACCGCTAAAGATTTTTGGAACTCACTTATAATTACTCATCAAGGAAACATACAAATTAAGGATAATAAAATAGATTTGTTTGTTCAAAAATATGAAGAATTTATTATTTCTGATGATGAAACCATTGATTGCGCATTTGCTAGATTTAACACTATCATTACTTCTTTAAAAGCGCTTGACAAATCCTTTTCAAGTCGTAATCATGTTAGGAAATTCTTGAGGGCTATTCCTACTAAATGGCGTCCGAATGTAACGGTGATAGAAGAATCTAAGGACTTGTCAACACTACCTCTAGACGAACTCATCGATAACTTAAAGGTATATGAGGTAGTGCTTGAGAAGGACTCAGAGGCTTCTAAAAATATGAAGGAAAAGTACAAGTCACTATCTCTAAAAGCAAAGAAAGTATCAAGTGATGAAGAGGTCTCATGTTCGGGTAGTGATGATGAGGAATATGCCATGGCGGTAATGGATTTCAAGAAATTCTTTAGAAGAAGAGGAAAGTTAGTCCGACAACCACACGACGACAAAAAGAACTTTCGAAAAGCAAAGGAAGAGAAGAAAGGCAAAGAGGAGCGAAGATGCTTCAAGTGCGATGATCCAAGTAACTTTATAAGTGATTGTCCCAAACACTTCTTCAATGACCAAAAAGCATTCGTTGGAGGGTGTTGGAGCAATAGTGAGGAAGAGGACGACTCCAATAAAGATGAAATATGTCTCATGGCACACGACTCAAATGAGGTACTCTCCGGTACTCCTTATTATTGTAGTTCATCTATAGATATTGAATCCTTACAAAATGAATATAACAAACTATGCAAAGTTAGTCTTAGGATAATCAACAAAAACAAACACATAAAGACTAAAAATGAATTGCTAGACACTGTGATTTATGATCTTAAGAAAAGGTTAGAACGGTTAGAGAAAAATAAGGAAATTAGTGTGGAATGTGAATCGTGTGTTGACCTCCGCTCTAAAACTGACTCAATCTCTTCGAAAGTAGCTAAGTTTGAAAATAGTAGTCATTTCTTGCAAGAAATTATTGAAAACCAAAGATCACAAACAAATAAAAAGGGCCTTGACTCGCTCCTTCTCACCCCTTTTTATACA
>BQNB010150448.1:0-16031 GCA_026074375.1 Tanacetum coccineum
ATGGGTCAGTTTGTGGGCTTTTGACCCATCTAGAAATTCTGCAGCCCCTTTATCAAAGATTAATGGATTATAAGTCCAACATCAAGTACTCAAGTAGTAAGGAGAAAGCTAAAGAATATGTTGTGACGGGTGCTGGATTTCTAGCTGGATTGTCAATTTTACTTCTCACGCTTCTATGGGGAATATGCTTCATATGTAGCCGGAAAACCTTCTATGTAGCACCTGGTTTTAAAGTACAAGATCAAGGGATCTCACTGTTAACTAGCTTGCATTTTTCATCTCTCAAAGGTCATGATCACTATCATATCATTTCCTATTTGCTTATATGCTTGAAATGCATATACTTTTAGCTGATGTGAACTTAATACTTGCATATGTTTGTATAGGTTCTGGCGTTCTTACAGATCCGAAAGCTTGTTATCATGCCAAAGTTACGTTCTACTCATTGATAACGTTTGTAGTCATCCTGTTGCCGAGTGTGTTTGGTCACATCTCTAACACAATAGGTACAACTTTGATCTATCTCAAGCACTTCTCTAAATTAAAATCTAGAAATTTGTAAGTTTATTCATGCTACTAACATCATAATGATCCTTTGATGTTGCTATCATGTATGTTTTGTTTTTCGTAAAGAGGCAATAAAGTTAGGGGCTCCAAGAACTCAAATAACTAGAGTCAAACTTTTGATTGTTGTGACTAATACAAGTTATCTTATTTTTTCACAATGTTAGTAAAAGGAAGGAAGCCATTATTAATAGGCGTGTCAAATCTCCATTGGTGTGTACATTGGTATGTCCATCGTTCTTTCTAACCTCATATGTATAATCATTTAATCATTTTGGTTCGAAATTTATGAACCGTTCTTGCGGTACGATATACATTCTTGTTTACATATGTTTAACTATTGTAATTTAAACATTATGAGTAGGAAAAACTTGAAATAAACATGAATTATAATCCCTAGTAATAATTTGCAGGGTAGAAGATTAAAGGTTAAAACTGTTGTATCAATAGATCGCATACATTATAGAACGAATAAATTTATTGGTAAATTCCAATACTTTGGTCTTATGTAATTGAATTTTAAGTTCCTCGTAGTCCTTTAATGGTTATTATAATATATAGAGCTATATCATGTGCAGGTTGTAACAAAGATGAATGGTTCCGACTGTAGACTAACAAGTAAAAAAGCACAAGGGAGAGATTGTGTCTTCAACACTCCAGCCTACAAGATTAATGGCTCGTGAATATCCTATCTTGTTAATGCATCTATACTGCTTTGGAACTAACAAGTTATAGTTGTTGATCTTTTTATTATATGTTCTTGATATAGATTTGGATTTATCAAATTATACATTGTACTTGCAACATGATATTATATGAATACAATTTTATTTTAGTACTTCTATTTGGGATCTTATATTAATCGTACAATACTATGTAGGTTCATATGGCATGCTTTATTTAGAAATATGTTATGTTGCTTTTTTTCATGTTAAAATCATGGGTAAATTATGATGGGTAGATTCGGATACAAGAATATTTACCCACACTATTTGTAAATAATATTATCCACGGATTACCCACAGTTATATGTATGGGTATTTTGTGGTATGACACGAGAAGCCCGTAAAATATTTACCCACATAATAACATAATCACTCACTAAACACGTCATGGGTAAGTTTTCCTACGAATTAGAAAACTTGTGGGTAAACAATTTGTAACCCTTGCCCTATTTGTGTTTTGAATATTCTATTTTAGTCCTTTGACTATTTAACGTTGTCAGTTTAGTCAGAAATTGTACCGTGTTGACGGTGATGGATTTATGAGATTTGAGATGTTTTATGGTTATATGGTGTATAATAATCCTTTTTAGAGGGTATTATTATGTTATTTATGTTCCGGGTGGTTGAACCGTGGACTTTTGAGAAATGCCGAAAAACAAGTCCCGACACGTCCATAAATGTCCAAATGAGTTTTTGAAGAAATAAAGCGTGAAAATATGTCAAGTAAATACTCTAAGTTATTGGAAAAATATTTTTAAAATGAATAAAAATGCTAAGTAACTTCGGGAAATATTTTACGATCAGGTTTTATGAGTTTTAAGTGATCCCGACACGAAAAGAAAGACCCGAGACCCCCTAGGATCCATATGCCGCGGGTTCTAGTACAAGGGGAGACAAAGAGGCATGATTTTAGCATTTGTGTCCATGGTGGGTACATACAAATATTCCTTTTCATATTTGAAATTACATAGTTGGCAAATCACAAAAAAATATCTCTTCTCTTTATCTCTTGGTTGCGTTTTACCAAAGCACACACACAAACACATACTTTTTCAATCTTTGATAAAAAACATGGTGGTTTAGAGTATTTCCAGGGTGATTCTAGTGTTCGGGTATTCATTAAAACAACGTTTGGGTTGTCCGGTTCGCGTCGAAATTTATTTTGAAGACCATTATTGTAAGTCTTTCAAATTTAAATTTAATTTGTCCTTTTGTATAGTTAATGATGCATAGATGTTAGTTGTACAAATTGATCATAATAAAAATCGAAACTTGAAAGTGAAACGAATGAAAAAGGGTGTTTATTTGCGTCGAATTCAAAAAGGGACAAAGGGGTTTTGTAGTTTTGATATCGTGGTCGTGATGGTTGAAAAACATTTGATTGCTATATAGCTTATTTTGTTTGTGGTTTATTTGGCTTATAATTTTTTTGGCTCGAATGGGCTTATTTTGGGCTTATAAGCTCACGAAAATTTTAAGACTTTTGAGGAAAGTGTTTTTGGTGATTACTCTAGTATGTCGTATTTTTGTGAATTATTTTGGTAGCTTATGGTGATAGCCGAATATATGTCGTAGCATATTAGCTTATTTTAAAGGCGTATGGATTATTTTGGGAGCTTATGTGCTCACGGCCCAATAAGCACAATAAGCCATGGCTTATTGTGGCTTATTAAGGTCCGGATTATTTTGGTTGAGCTATTGTTTTAAACTTATACCTATTATCGGATTTTGATATTGGGCTAAAAGTGTATTTTGGATATGTAAAACCGTAATGGATCATTATTGGGCCTTAAAGCCCAATAGGCGTTAACTAATTGTTTTTGAGAGTTTTGACGGACTTTTAGAATGTGAAACATTTTTATGAATTTTACTTTGAACGTCGTTTGGGAAATACGTTTTGGTAAATATTGCGAAACATGGATTCTTGGTATTTTGTTTGAAAATGGTGAAATAATGGAAAATTGTTTGAAATTAAGGTTTAAAAACCTTGGAAAAACGTTGTATAAATGTACGGGTCATGTCGAAATTTCGTAAAAAGTCTATACTTAGAATTTTTACCTAAAACGTGATTTTTTGATTTTATAGTGGAATATTATTATTTTATTATTTTAATAAGTCGACTAAAAGACGAAAAATACATTTTTTTCGAAACTTCTCTAAAATGTTTAATGTAAATAAACGTTTCATTTCGTATAGTATAAATGATAAATTTATGGTAAACTAAGTGTACCGAATAGACTTATAGGAATATAGAATATATATATATATATATATATATATATATATATATAAAAAAATATATAAATATAGTATTATAGTATATAATCTATATTATATATATATAAGTATTTATAATAAGAATTTAACTTAATTACTTAACTATTTGACTTAAATAAGTGACAGTATATAATACTAAGGATGAGTTGTAAAGTATGATATTTTGAGTTAAGTTGTCAACACATCACACCGACTAATTTAAAGAACGCATAAGATAACCGTACAACATTGCTCTAACCTCAATTCATCATAACCTGAAACTGCTATGTAGTGAATGATTTACAATGGACATTAACTAGACTAGGAGTCCGTGTTCGGAAACGCGTTGCATTTTAGCTTGTGTATATTGAGTGGCGAATTGAGATTTTGCTTGAGGTGAGTTCTCGTACCCCGACTTTTTAAATCTTTTCTGTTTGGGAGAAATGATACTCAAATGATGTTTTGGAAATGTTTTATAACTGTGGAAAATGTGGTTTGTTTTGGACACTGATTGCTTATAACAGATATGTTTATGACTGATATGTGTATGTGTTGGTACGATATTCTGTGTGGTTCTTCGCCCTAAATATAGCTCCAGATGGTAGGCTTCAGGTGCGGTATGTCATTCGGGGTTGCGACCCTAAGAGCGTTGGTACACGCTGGTGATAAGACTAGCGGGGGTGCTAGGTCTTGGTACATGATTAGCGTGTATGCTAAGTCATGCATTTGTGATTGTTCTGTATATATTCACCGTCATATAGCACAATTGACCAACTGTTTGAGATATTGGCACATCGATTGGGTTTTGAATCAAAACTACGAGCTCACCAACATTATTATTGACGTTTTCGAGTATCATTTTCAGGTGAAGAAAATGACCGTTAAGGTTGAGATGTGCGTAGCAGACTTTTAGAGAATCCTATAGGAATCTTGTTTGAGAAGTCTTGCTTTTGAAGTATGTTATGGATCTGATTTCTTGAGGATTGAGGCTTAAGATTGTAATAATTGGCGACTATGTGTTGTGTTCTTGATTTGGGACATCACTCAAGGTTGTATTGAGTTTGATGGTCATCATGACACTTATCATTTATGGATCTTAGTTTTCTCTATTTTGTATCTTGTGTTATGATTGATCATTATGTCGCATTACTGTGTTTTCGCCTGTGACAGGGTGTGATAGAATGGTAATCAGAGCCAAGGTTATAGAGAACTAGGTAGTTTGGCCTAGACTATAACCTAGGAACCTTCATATAGTTTCATTATAGTATCTATGTGTGCGGTGTTTCACTTATACGTGCTTATGTGGTTATAGAGTATATAGCATTAGTTAAGTCATTCATTTGAAATGTGTGAACCTAATACTAATTACCACTAGGAAATGATACTGGTATAAATGCGGTGGCCAACGTATCATGACTCACGCATATTTAGTATTATCGTCCACACAAATCGGTGTTGACACCTTAGGACCGTAGTAGGCGTAGTGTAGTATATTAAGTTATCCTATACGTATTGACCGTCCCGCCTACCTAACGTTGCCCATGTTCTCCCGCGTGTAGATAATGCCGTCAACAATGATGACCCGAAGTGCTGGTCGGCCTGCTGCCGCATCACGAGGAGGGGGAACGGGTGGACGAACCGGTAGAGGTGGTGGTAGAACTAAGGGTCGTTCTGGTGATCAGGGTGATGGTAGGATTGATGGTAAAGGTAGACAAATAGGTGGTCAGGGTAGTGAGGTGAATGATGGTGTTAACGAAGTCCTCGACTTCTCCACCATCATTGCACAACAGTTGCAGAATTTACTTCCCACTATTGTAGACCAAGTAGGTGACCAAGATATAGGTCAAGGGAATGGTAGGAATCAAAACGGCGATGCCGCCAATGACAACATCCAGGGTGATGTTAGTAGGGGTTGTACCTATAAGGAGTTCTTAGCTTGTAACCCTAAGGAGTATGATGGTAAGGGAGGTGCTATAGTGTATACCCGTTGGATTGAGAAGATGGAGTCAGTTCAGGATATGAGTGGGTGTAGGGATAGTCAGAAGGTGAAGTACACTGCCGGTTTATTTGTTGGTAAGGCTCTCACGTGGTGGAACTCTCAAATCCACACACGAAGTCGAGAAGCCGTTGTAGGTATGTCTTGGGAAGACTTTAAGACTTTGACTGGAGAGGAATTTTGCCCGAGTAATGAGATGCAAAAGTTGGAAACTGAGTTGTAGAATCACGCCATGGTCGGGGCTGGCCATGCTGCGTATACTGATAGGTTCCATGAATTAGCTAGGTTAGTTCATCACTTAGTAACCCCGGAAGGTAAAAGGATTGAAAGGTATGTGTATGGCCTTGCTCTACAAATTCAAGGAATGGTGGCAATAACGGAGCCAAAGACCATCCAAAAGGCTGTGCAGATAGCTGGCACATTGACTGATGAAGCCCTTAGAAATGGATCCATAAAAAAGGACCCTGAGAAGAGAGGAAATGGGGGAGAACCTAGCAAGAATAGGAATGTAAGAGATAACAACAAGAGAACTAGGACTGGGAATGAGAACTAGGACTGGGAATGCTTTTGCTATAACCACCAACCCTATCGAGAGAGAAAACACAAGCGGTACCCAAGTGTACCACCTGTAACACTCACCATCTACCTGAGACACCTTGTCGCACTTGTTTCAACTGTAACCGCCTAGGTCATTTTGCTAAGGATTGTAGAGTGGTGCCTAGGAATGTGAACCCCGTCAATGCTAGAAACCCGGTTGCTAGAACCTGTTACGAGTGTGGTAGTATTGGAAACTGAGTTATAGAATCACGTCATGGTCGCGGGGGCTGGCCAATGCTGCCAGCTATACTGTGCTATGGCATTCATGAATGGCTATGTTAGTTCATCACTTAGTAACCCCGGAAGGTAAGAGGAATGAAAGTATGTGTACTGGGCCCTTGGCTTTACAAAATTCAAGAAAGGTGGCACAAAGGAGCCAAAGACTCCAACCAAAATGCTGTGCAGATAGCTCTGGCACATAGACTGATGAAGCCCTTAAAGATGGATTCATAAAACAGAACCCTGATAAAGAGGAAAGAGGTGGAGAACCTAGCAAGAATAGGAATGTAAGAGATAACAACAAGAGAACTAGGACTGGGAATGAGAACTAGGACTGGGAATGCTTTTGCTATAACCACCAACCCTATCGAGAGAGAAAACACAAGCGGTACCCAAGTGTACCACCTGTAACACTCACCATCTACCTGAGACACCTTGTCGCACTTGTTTCAACTGTAACCGCCTAGGTCATTTTGCTAAGGATTGTAGAGTGGTGCCTAGGAATGTGAACCCCGTCAATGCTAGAAACCCAACTGTTAGGGCATGTTACGAGTGTGGTAGTACCAATCATATCAAGGCATCATGTCCTAGGTTGAATTAGGCTCAAAGGCCAGGGGGAAACCATCAGAACCAAGTCGTGGCTATTAATGGGGGTTAGGGTCGTGGAAAGCAAGGGAATCAGGCAAGAGGTAGGGCATTCATGTTGGGAGCAGAGGAGGCTCGCCAAGACCCGAACATCGTGACGGGTACGTTTACTCTAAACGATCACTATGCCACTACCTTATTTGACTCTTGTGCCGACTATAGCTTTGTTTCCACTACCTTTATACCTCTGTTAGACATAAAGCCCATTGATTTAGGTTTCAGTTATGAGATTGAGATAGCTAGCGGGCAGCTAGTAGAGATAAATAAGGTCATTAAGGGTTGCAAACTAGAAATAGAAGGTCACGTGTTTGATATAAGCTTGATACCCTTTGGAAGCAGGAGTTTCGATATGATCATAGGAATGGATTGGTTGTATAACCATAAGGCTGAGATAATTTGCCATGAGAAGGTAGTTAGAATATCACTACCGGATGGCAAAGTACTTAGAGTTATAGGAGAAATATCGGACGAGAAAGTGAGACATCTAGTGAGTGCTAAGGCCAAGGAACAGAAATGAGAAGAACGTGTTATGGTGAGAGATTTTCCCTAGGTGTTTCCTGATGACCTATTAGGATTACCCCCTAGTTAGAATTTCGTATTGAGTTAGTCCCTGGAGCAATACCGGTCGCAAAATCCCCCTATCGATTGGCACCTTCTGAAATGGAGGAGTTGTCGGGTCAACTCAGGGAACTCTAGGACAAAGGTTTCATTCGACCAAGCTCGTGGCCTTAGGGAGCACCAGTATTGTTTGTGAAGAAAAAGGATGGTTCCTTTAGAATGTGTATTGATTATAGAGAACTGAACAAGTTGACCATTAAGAACCGTTATCCACTTCCTAGGATAGACGACCTGTTTGATCAACTTCAAGCATCACAATACTTCTCTAAGATAGATCTTAGGTTTGGATACCACCAGCTGAGAGTGCATGAGAATGACATTCCAAAGACTGCGTTTAGAACTCGTTATGGATATTTCGAGTTCACAGTAATGCCCTTTGGTTTGACTAACGCACTAGTGCTATTTATGGATCTGATGAACCGAGTGTGTAGGCCGTATCTAGACAAGTTTGTGATAGTGTTCATTGATGATATTTTAGTTTATTCTAAGACCCGGGAAGAGCATGAAGTGCACCTAAGGCTAGCCTTAGAATTGCTCAAGAAAGAGAAATTGTATGCTAAGTTTTCCAAGTGTGAATTCTGGTTGCGAGAAGTACAGTTTCTTAGACATGTGATTAATAGAGATGGTGTAGACCCTAGTAAGATTGAAGTTGTTAAGAATTGGAAAGCCCCTAGAACTCCGTCTGAGGTTTGTTAGTTCTTAGGATTGGCAGGGTATTACCATAGGTTCATTGAGAACTTTTCTAAGATAGCTAAACCGCTTACTGTCTTGACTCAGAAAAGTAAAACCTTTGATTGAGGTAAGGAGCAAGAGAATGCGTTTCAAACTTTGAAGGATAAGTTGTGTAATGCACCTGTTCTAGCTCTCCTTGATAGAACAGAGGACTTTGTGGTGTATTGTGATGCGTCTGGCTTAGGACTAGGTTGTGTGTTAATGCAAAGAGGTAAGGTGATAGCTTATGCATCTAGGTAGTTGAAAATTCATGAGAAGAATTACACCACCCATGATTTGGAACTAGGTGCGGTTGTGTTTGCCCTTAAGATTTGGAGACATTATTTATATGGGATCAAGAGTGTCATATATATTGATCATAAGAGTCTCCAACATATCTTTAGTCAAAAGGAATTAAACATGTGATAGCGTCGCTAGATAGAGCTTTTTAGTGATTATGACTGCGAAATTCGCTACCACCCTGGTAAGGCGAAAATAGTAGCTGATGCACTGAGTATGAAGGAAAGCGTGAAACCTAGGAGAGTTAGAGCTATGAATATGACCCTTCAGTCGAGTATCAAAGATAGGATACTAGCGGCTCAGAAAGAGGCGTCTGATGAGTCTGCAGAATTGTAGAGAGGTTTAGATGAGATGATTGGACTTAGGAATGATGGAGTGTTGTACTACCTGGATCAAATATGGGTTCCTGTGAAGGGTGATGTGAGAACCCTGATAATGGACGAATCCCATAAGTTGAAGTACTATGTACACCCATGAGCTGATAAGATGTATTATGACCTTAGATATAGGTATTGGCATTGTTGCAAAAATTGGCCTAGGCAACTGATTAATCGGCGCCTAGGCACTAGGCGGGGATTAACCGCCTTGATTTTTACTAATCGACCTTATTAATCAGTTTGGTCAAAAATCAGTCAACATACCGATTAATCGGATAAAAATCGGCTAAATCGGGCATAAATCGGCCGAATCGGACAAAAAGCGGCTAAATCGGCTGGTATGTGCTTAAATACACATACCTTTTACCTAATAAAACGAGCTAAAAAGACCAATAATGACCAAAAATACATAAAAATGCATTGTATATGTGTATTTCGTAAATTGTGTCTTGCAGGTACGGATATTAAATAAAAGGACAAAAACAAAAGCAAAGCAGACAAAACTGAGCACGGGAATGGAAAGAGTGCGAAAAATCGAAACCGAAGGCGTATACATTTTTAACTGGACCAACCCGTACCCATTTAATGGGTCGGGTCAGCCCATTAAGATGTATACATATAAACCTAAAGCCTTTTATAAAACCAAGTCCATAAATCCTAAATCCATTTCCTGGCCCAATCCACTGTCCAAGCCTAATAATTATAACCCAATACCCGGTCAAACACATTTACACACTAGGTCAAAATTACTGTACACCATCCCCTTCCCTCCCTCGTTTTCACTTATACACGAGTAACAAAATCACACAGGGTAAACTCCACACCCCTCACACGCTCAAAGAGCTTCTAGAAGATCCAATACCTGACACGTCTGACACACCCTTGCCATGCTGGCAATCCCGTGGAATCTTATTGGCTACAATAACGTGGAAGTGATCCAAGGGTGCTTAATTGATGGATTGAGATTGGAGGGTCAAGATTAGAAGGTGGGGAGCATCTTAGAGTCCTAGAAGCTTCATCTCATCCTTATAAATAGAGTGCAAATCACACAGAGGAATCTATCTAGTGTAGGAGTAGGAGTAGTGTAGCTTATAGCTTATTTTCCAGCTTATTTTACTTTTTATTCATGTAATTTTGTTTTCTGAGCTTGTAATCTCTTTTAGTATCAATAAAATTTAGTTTCTTCTATATTCGTGTAAAATTTAAGCTTTTACTTTTATGCAATTTGGTTAAAAATGTGTTTGAATTCTACTTAAATAAGCAATAAGCTCCAAGTACTTTTCTAATCCAATTCACATTCAGTTAAGCTCACTTAAGGCTTAACTGAATAAGCTTTATTACTAAATCACCTTCATTACCTCAAAAATCACTTTAAGCTCTTTTGGAAGATAAGCCAGAAATGGATGGACTTATGGGTTTTACCAGCTTATTTACAACAAGCTGGAGCTTGTACAATAGCTCTTAAGAGCATTTTATGTCCTTGTTTAAGCAAAGGACTAATGTATGTTCACTTTTTCTTATTTTAGCCTAATTTCAATATCATCTTATTAAAATGCTTATTTATGTTTATGCTTAGCTTATTTGTGCTTAATTAGTCTAGAATTAGCTTAATTCATCTATTTTATAGTTTAAATATAGCTTAATGTAAGTCTTCATTAAAACTGCTCATTTTTAGTTTAATTAGCTTATTAGTATACCTTATTATTTAGTTCTTAAATGTCCTTAGTTTTTGCTTATTTGTCTTTTATTTGATTAGCTCTTAATCTGTTTTGGTAATGTGTAGCTTTTCAGATATGTTTTAGCTTATAAATGGTTTTTAGAATTTTAAAGGAGTGTTTGGGTTAAGGGTTTTAAGTTGATAAAATAAGGTTTAAAGCTGTTTTGGTTTTCAAATTAGTTTGCACAAGCTCTAATTAAGTTTAGGTACTAGTTTTTATAAGCTTAAAAGTGGTTTTGTCAAGTTTAAAGTTTGATTTATCAATATTGCTCAAAATTGCTAGTTCTAAGTTTATTGAATGTCAGATTTCATGGGATCATTAGAGAATTAGGATTTAGTTTAATCTGTTTTGTTATTGATGTTTTAAGTTCATTAGAGGTTAGTGTTTAGCTGTTTTGAGGTTTTGGATAATTTGGATTAACTTTAGCCTTGGGCATTTAGCCTTAAATGTGCCTGCAAAACTACCAAAAAGCCAAAAATAATAGTATGTCTGCCAATTTCATTTCCTCTTTTCTAGCTTATTTCTTATCCTTTTTGCTTATTTTTAGCTTATTTGAGTTATTAGAATATAGGTTTTCTTTAGTTTTCAGTTTTTAGCTTATTATGAGTGCTTATGTGTCCTTAAACTTAGCTTAAATTTGGTCAAAAAGTTCTCTTTAGTTTTTTTAAGCAATCTGTCTATTTGCCTTTTGATGTGTTTCAACTTATTTTGTTTGCTTATTTTCTGTCCTATGTGCTTATTAGGTCTAGGACTCGATCTGTTTTAGCTTATTTGCCTTTCCTTGTTGCTTATTCAGTCTAAAAAAGCCAAACAATTTAGTCTTTTAGTTAAGCCCTTTTATTATGTTTTAAGTGTTTTTCTGTTTCTTTGCCTTTAAGTTTTTTAGCTTATTTTTTTGCTTATTTCCTAGTCTTTAGAGCTTATTAGGTCTAGCTTAATATTTGTTTTTAGCTTATTAGCTTTCTATCACCTTATTGAATCTTAAATAGCCTAATTAGTTCTAGCCAAAATAGTCAAGAAGTTTTAAGCTATCTATCAGTTTTAAACAGCTTTTTTCTTGCTTATTTTGAAGTTTTATCAAAAAGTCTTTTTATTAAAGTTGTTAGTTTTGCTTATTTTGTAGCTTTTTCAAAAAGAAAATAAAAAAAATGTTTTTTTTCAAAAAGGAAGTCACAGGTTTCGAATCTGTGACCTCCCCCTCACAACACACACACACACTACCACTGCGCCCTTGGGTCTTTTTCATTAACTCTTTGCAACATTTATTATTAGTACACAGTTTTAGTTTTGAGCTTATTGAGCTTATTGAATTTTCACAGCTTATTGGAATAAGCTGTGAGTTTTGTTTTTCTTCCAAAACCTTTAGAATGAGTTTTAGTATTTTTCTGAATTTTTTTCATAATTTTCAGTTTTCATTTAATAGTTTTAATTGAATTTTTAGTTTAAAAAGCTTTAAAAATAATAAAAATACAAAAAAAATATATTTTCTTTTTTCTAAAAATTAATTTTAGTCATTTTAGCTTAGGAATTTACATTTTTATTTTTTTAGAGTTTTATTTGATAATCTTTCGTTAGTCATTTATTTACCGTTAAGTGTTTAATTGCCGTTATTTTTTTTTAATTATGTCTTTATTTTTAGTTTAGTTTGCCTATATGTGTTTTCCCTTTGCGTTATTAGATTAGAATCCAAACTTAAATCTTTAATGATAATCAAGCTCGATTTCCGACACGAACGTGAATTTTCATTCACCTCTCACCGAGGAGAACGATACCCGTGTTGATTACTTATTATTCTTTCCTAAGAATAATTTGTAGGATACTTTGCTTACGTATACGTATATGTATTTTTATAAATATATATATTATATTAAGAGGGGTTTTTGAACGAACATCATCGGCCAACTCGGTTACGGGTAGAAATTGATAACTCGGGGATAAATCGCCCAAATCGGACAAAAATTAGCTAAATCAGAAAAATCGAGCATATATTTTCAAAATTTTATAATTTTGTACATATAAAGTCCAATCCGATTAATCCCCGACTAATCCCCGCCTAACCGATTAATCGCTAGGCGGTACCCGACCGCTGATCACAATCCTTTAGTATATATAAAAATCATATAATATAGATATATAATAGTGTGGAAAAACTAGAAGGGGGGTTGAATAGTTTCACCGCTTTTTAATTTAAGGTTTATGTATGTTTGTAAAACTTAGATTTGACTTTTTGTGAATTCAACGCTTGCACAATATGAACAATATAAGTATATGAAATGTTAAAGTAAAACAAGATATAAGAGTAAGAACAATAAAACCACAACGCGAGGATTTATAGTGTTTCGGTAACGAAGCACCTCTTCGCCCTACTCCACTCCCCGAGTACCAAACTCGAGAGTTTTCTTCACTATGTCAACAAACTCCCTTATGGCGTAGAAAACCGTACACAACGTTGCTTACACCGATTTACGACACAAAGCTAAATGTCGAGTTCTAATCTTAGCTAGAACCAATCTAACACAACACAACTTCAGATGAGCCCGTCTAGACTTAATCAATATTATTATTATCAAACTCCGATTTTTCTACCATCCTCCTCACCCAAACATCTTCGTTCGACCAAATTCATTGTTTTCATTCTAAAGATCCGTTAGAAGATGGTGTACATTGTCAACGGTGTACATGTGCGAGGTGTGGATACTATCTTGGAGAAGAATTTTGTTCATTTTGCAATTATGAAACTGGAAATTCATTTGTTAATGATTCAAATTCGAATTCTTTCAATGATCCTCCAAATATTTTCACCCACCCTCCACAACCCCAGTACAAATCATACTTGTGCGAGTTATGTGGGAACGATTCTCACTACGGTTATGATTGTTCACCATGGTTCCCGCTTGTTTATGAGCAGGAACCGAGCTACAATCAAAACTATAGTGATAATTTTTACCCATAAAATTAACAGAGTTACCCACAACAATATCTTTGTTGTGAAAACTGTGGGGGTCCTCATTAACGTCCTTTTAGTGTCTAACAGATGAATCAAATATATTACTTGAAACCTAACCCTTGCTATAATTCTTCGGTTTTGGACTAATTCATCCCCCCCGGTTGTATTTCCGGTCGTTCATCAACACCCCTCAAGAAACGAGTACGGAAATGTGGCCAAGATAGAAGAAAAAGCTAATGGAAGCTATACAAGCTTTTTTAAAGGAAATAATGATCAAATACCTGCTAAAGAAAAAGAGTATGGCTCTTATTACTAATCAGAGGAGAGATTTATTAAAATTAAGCAAGCTGTGGAGAAGAGCAAAATCAACCAGGAGAATATACAAGTAATTGCTACTCCCTCCCAAAACTTATTTATGATTTGTAAATTCTTAATGGAATTCAACTAAAACAAGAAGAGCAGGTAGCTAAAGTTAGTTTTCAATATTGGAAGCCTCCTATTTTCGATGATGACGATGATGACGATGATGAGGAAAGTTCTATTCCTTTGAGAGTTATTATTTTCTGAATTCCTACTGTCAGTTGCAATCACACCGACTTACTGATTACGGACTCTCTCATAATGGAGGATGCACATCTTAACACTATTTCGGAAATGGAAGCGGACGAAGAAAATGAGTCTAGTGTTAATGACCGTAACCTAACCTCAAGTGAGTTCACCGATGAATCAAAATTACTATGAACCTAACCCTTGCTCTTAAAAAAGGTATAAGAGTTTGCAGTTTGTTTCAGCCTATGGTTTTAGCTTATTAAGTGTTTGATTTAGCTTAATTTTAGTTTGTATGTGCTTAATTAGTCATGGTCTTAATCTGCTTTTAACTTTGCTTATTGAGTCTGGGATTTAAGCCTAAAATCTGTCTTCATGTTCTAAAGTCCAATATAAGTTGTGTTATGTCTGTCAACGTTTTCATTTCTGTTTTCTAGCTTATTTCTTATCCTTTTTGTTTATTTTTAACTTATTTGAGTCATTAGAGTATAGGTTTTCATTTGTTTTTAGCTTTTAGCTTATGTCAAATGCTAAATTAGTTCTCAATTTAAGCTTAAAAAGTGTCAAAAGTCTTTTAAAAGTATCATTTAGAGTAAATTGTCTAATTGGTTTTAGGTGCTTTTTAGCTTATCTAATTAGTCCATTTATGGACTAAAGTGCTTATTAGGTCCAGGGTCAAGTCTGTTTTAAGCTTGTTAAGTTTTCTTTTAGCTTATGCGTCCCAAAAAAAAACGACAAACAGTTTAGCTTAAATTTTAATGTCTTAAGAAAACAAAAATGTTGCCTTTTAATGCTTTTTCCTAGCTTATTTTTAAGTTTTGTCAAAAAGTCCTTTTATTAAAATTGCTTATTTTCGTTTGTAGTTTAGCTTTTTCAAAAAGAAAAAAAATGTTTTTCATCAAAAAGGAAGTCACAGGTTTCGAACCTGTGACCTCCCCCTCACAACACACACACACACACACTACCACTACGCCCTTGGGTCTTTTTAATTAACTCTTTGCATCATTTAATATTTAAACTCATTTTCAGTTTTAGGCTTATTAGCTTAATTGAATTTTCACAGCTTATTGGAATAAGCTGTGAGATTCGTTTTTCTTCCGAAACCTTTAGAACAAGTTTTAATATTTTCCTGAATTTTTTCATAATTTTCAGTTTTCATTTAATATTTTTAATTAAATTTTTAGTTTTAAAAGCTCTAAAAACAATTTTAATAATAATAAAAATACAAAAAAAATATATTTTCTTTTTCTAAAAATTAATTTGAGTCATTTTAGCTTAGGAATTTACATTTTTATTTTTCTAGAGTTTTATTTGATAATATTTCGTTAGTTCGTTAGTCATTTATTTATAGTTAAGTGTTTAATTGTCGTTATTTTTTTTAATTATGTTTTTATTTTTAGTTTAGTTTGCCTTTATGTGTTTTTCCCTTTGCGTTATTAGATTAGAATCCAAACTTAAGTCTCTAATGATAATCAAGCTCGATTCCCGATACGAACGTGAATTTCCATTCACCTCTCACCGAGGAGAACGATACCCGTGTTGATTACTTATTATTCTTTCCTAAGAATAATTTGTAGGATACTTTGCTTACGTATACGTATATGTATTTTTATAAATATATATATTATATTAAGAGGGTTTTTGAACGAACATCAAAATGGCGCCGCTGCCAGGGAGAGGTGTAGCGATTCTTACGGGATTGTTCGTGTTCGAGCCTTGAAGATCCTTTCCCCGTAAAAGTTTTTGTTTTATTTTATATAAAAATACAAAAATATTTTACACTTCTATTCTTATTTTCTTTTATTTTAATAT
>BQNB010150449.1:0-11370 GCA_026074375.1 Tanacetum coccineum
GCTAAAGGCATCAATTATCTTAGGTACCAAAGGTGGATACCCGAATTTTATAAGGCTTTAATTCTCACAGTTTTAGTGGGTTGATTTTGTGCTAGCTATAATGTCAATCCGGTTGGATTTGCCTTACTAAGAGCATTTTTTTATTTTAAAAGCATATATGTATTAAGATTATTTTATAGTATCAGTTGGAAAATGGAGGGATATGATTAATTTTTCCTATTTGGCTTTTCTCCACACTTAAGTTAAACATTTCCCTTAATGTGATAACTGATAATAGAGATAAAATAGGGAAATAGAGATAAAGAAATGTATAGCTGCGAGAGAGCTATCCTTAAGCATACTTTATAATTTTCCATATCTTGAAGCTATATTACCTACATAAAAGTAAACACACAAAAAGAATATATTTTTGTTGTTTTTTATTAGAAAATAAATAAAGGATATGAGCGAAAGAATGGAGGAGGGACTCCTCCACACTTAAGTGAATCATGGGTTGCCTCTCGAGAAGTGCTTAATTTTTAAGAGAGTCATTAGCTAGACTTGAACTTGGTGAGTCATTCTTTGGGAAAGAAGAGAGTGACTGCTTCCCTTTGGTCATTACAATCTTCTTCTTCATGATATAGTTTGAGTCGATGGCCATTAACAATAAATGTTTTTCCATCTTTTCCATAGAGTTCAATATATCCGGACGGATATTGATATTTTACTATGTATGGTCCTTGCCAACGAGATCTGAGTTTCGGCTGTTTGAATTTATACTTTGAGTGAAAGAGCAGAACCTTGTTTCCATGTTTGAATTTTTTTCTCATTCTTAATTTTCTATCGTGCCAGACTTTTGTTCTTGCTTTGTATAATCGAGAGTTTTCATAGGCTTGATTTCTAAGTTCATCTAATTTGTATAACTGAAACATTCATTTTTCACCAGCAACGATGAGATCTGGATTACAATTCTTCAAGGCCCAATATGCACGGTGTTCAATTTCAAATGTTAAGTGGCAGTTCTTTCCATATATGATTTTATAGGGTGTGGTACCGGTAGGTGTTTTGTAAGCAGTGCGAAAAGCCCACAGAGCGTCATCAAGTTTTCTTGACCAAATAACAGGATTGTCTTTAACAGTCTTTTCAAGAATTCTTTTAAGAGCTCTGTTCGTGTTTTCAACTTGACCACTAGTTTGAGGGTGATATGATGTAGAGAAACGGTGGTTAACTCCATATCTTTTCATGGTTCTTTCCATTATTTTGTTGTAGAAGTGAGTACCTCGGTCGCTGATTAGAGCTTTGGGCATTCCGAAACGGCAGAATAGTTTCTTCAAGAAAGTGATAACCACTCGGGCATCATTGGTTGGTAAAGCTTGAGCTTCGGCCCATTTAGATACGTAATCAACAGTGACAAGAATGTATTCAAATTTATGCGATTTTGGGAATGGTCGCATAAAGTCAATACCACATATATCGAAAATCTCACATACTTAAATGTTGGTTAAGGGCATCTCATCACGTTTTGATATATTTCCCGTCTTTTGACATGCTTCGCAAAGGTGAATGAGAGTATGAGCTTCTTTTATGATTGTTGGCCAGTAAAATCCTAAATCTAGGACCTTTTTAGCGGTTACATTTGGTCCATAATGTCCACCGGTTGGTCCGTGGTGACATTGATCTAAAATTGTTCGGGTTTCTGGTCCGGATACACAACGTCTGATCATACCGTCAGAACATACTTTGAAGAGGTAGGGTTCCTCCCAGAAGTAGTGTTTGAGGTCAGAGAAGAATTTTTTCTTTTGTTGGTACGTCATCCCTTTTGGTATAATATCAGCTACCAAGTAGTTTGCAAAGTCTGCGAACCATGGTTCATCTTTAGTGTTGATTTCCATAAGGGTTTCTCCAAGAAAGTTATCATCCACTTCACTGTCATCACTTGACTCGTCATTTTCAATTCGGGACAAGTGGTCAGCTACGACATTTTCTGTACCTTTTCTATCCTTTATTTCTATGTCAAATTCTTGTAAGAGTAAAATCCGTCGAATAAGGCGTGGTTTAGCATCTTGTTTCTTAAATAAATGCTTAAGAGCTGAATGATCGGTATGAACAACAGTCGAATGCAAAAACTACAGACATAAGTTCTTTTTCGGTTACGGTGTATTTTTGTTGAGCGGGATTAAGAGTTTTACTTGCGAAGTAGATTGGGTGAAAGTTTTTACCATCTTTTTGACCTAAGACAGCTCCAACTACAAAATCACTTGCATCACACATAAGTTCAAACGGAAGATTCTAGTTTGGGCTTACGATCACATGAGCACATGTGAGTTTCTCTTTCAATAATTTGAATGCTTTTTGACATTCATCATCGAATTCAAACAGAGTATATTTTTCAAGCAGCTTAGTTAGAGGTCGGGCAATTTTCAAGAAATCTTTAATGAAACGTCGGTAAAAACCGGCATGTCCAAGAAAGCTTCTAACACCTTTGATATTAGTAGGGGGTGGAAGTTTTGAGATTACGTCGATTTTTGCTTTGTCGACTTCAAGTCCTGCGCTAGACACCTTGTGTCCAAGCACAATTCCTTCTTTGACCATGAAGTGACATTTTTCCCAATTAAGGACAAGATGAGCATCTTTGCAACGCTGGAGCATTTTATCGAGGTTGTTTAGGCATTTGTTGAAAGAGTCTCCAAAGACGGAGAAATCGTCCATGAATACTTTGACGGATTCTTCGATCATGTCGTGAAAGATTGCCAACATGCATCTTTGGAATGTAGCTGGGGCATTGCATAGCCCGAAAGGCATTCGCCTATAAGCGTATGTTCTGAAAGGACATGTGAATGTTGTTTTTTCTTGGTCCATAGGATCGATAGGAATTTGAAAATATCCAGAAAAACCATCGAGGAAACAGAAATATTTATTTCCTGCGAGTCTTTCTAACATTTGATCCATAAACGGCAAAGGAAAATGATCTTTTGTGGTTGCTTCATTGAGTTTACGATAATCGATGCATACTCGCCAACCCGTAATGGTTCTTGTTGGGACAAGCTCATCATTTTTGTTGGTGACGACTGTAATACCACCTTTATTTGGTACACAGTGAATAGGACTAACCCAAGGACTATCGGCAGTTGGATAAATAATACCGGTATCCAAGAGTTTCATGATTTCTTTTTAACAACTTCTTGCATATTTGGATTTAACCTTCTTTTTTTTGGACAACTGGTTTCTTGTTATCCAGAAATTGTATCTTGTGTTTACAGATTGATGGACAGATCCCAGGAATGTCTGTCATTTTCCAAGCAAAGGCTTCCTTATGTTTTTTAAGGACAGGTATAAGTTTGCTTTTGTTTTGAACAGAGAGTTTAGATGATATGATCACAGGGAGAAAAGATGGCTCTTCTAGAAATACATATTCCAAGTTATCAAGAAGGGGTTTAAGTTCAAGATCAGTGGGAGGTTCTTTGAGAAATGTTTTGATTTTATAATCAATGTTGATGGTGATTTTCTCAAATGGTGGTTCTTCGGTATCGGATTCAGATTCAGAATTTTCATCGGCAGTCATTGCCATGAATTCATCGAATTCGGAAAAGATTTCTTCTTCGAGAAGGGTTCCTTTGATGGAATGGAGGATTTTGCTTCCTTCGTCTAGAAGAGCATCAAAATCTTTTTTTAAGATTTCATCGATACTAAAACATGTATCATCGTTTGAGTAAGAGTGTTTCATCGCAGAGTCGATATTAAAGATCATTCGTTCAGTCCCAACTCCAAAATTGAGTTGTTTCTGTTTAACTTGAATAACTGCATCAGCAGTGTGAAGAAAAGGTCATCCTAAGATATGGGGAACTTTGCTGTCTTCTTCCATTTTGAGAATAACAAAATCAGCAGGAAAGGTGAATTTACCAACTTCAACGAGCATATTCTCAGCTATTCCAACAGGGTATTGGAATGATCTGTAGGCTAATCTTACGCTTATTTTGGTAGGCTTAAGAGTTTCGAGAGATAGTTTTGCATATAAGGAATATGGCACAAGGTTAATGCTAGCACCAAGATCGGCCAAAGCATTGCAGGAGAAAGTTTTGTTGAAATTACATGGAATAAGGAAACTCCCTGGGTCTCTGAGTTTTGGTGGAACTTTATTTTGTATCATTTCTAAACTTTCGTCAATCAAGAAAGCGGCAAAAATTTGTTCGATTTTATGTTTGTTGCTTATGAGTTCTTTGAGGAATTTTCCATAGTTAGGCATTCTGGCTAAGACGTCGACAAGAGGTACGTTGATTCGGACGGCTCAGATCATGTCGATAAATTTTCCGTATTGGGCCTCCATTTTTTCTTTTCTAAGACGTTGAGAAAATGGAATTTTTGGTTTGTATGGTTTTGGCAACGGTGTTTCTTTGACTGGTTTCGTGGGTTGAGTTTTTGATTGTGATGCAGGTTCATCGTCTTCATCATCGCTATCGAAGTTGATAGGGTTTTCGGAATTATTATGTTGATCATCCGGGTTGTCCGGTGGATTATAGGATTTACCACTTTTTATGAATACGGCATTCACATGCTCATTACGAGCTTGCGGTGGTTGGTAAGCTTTAGAGTTGCTACCTTATGGGTTTGGTTGAGTGTTACTTGGAAGAGATCCAGAAGGTCGTTCAGATTGCTTGTCAGCGAGTCTATCAAACTTAGTTTTGAGGTTTTGAATGGAAACTTGATGATTTTTGGCTACTGTTTTGAGTTGAGTTTTGAGGTCCATGAATGCTTCTTTGACAAAAGCGTTGGTTGATTGTTAAGACTTAATGAAATTGTTGAATTGTTTTTGAAGATCGGTGTTGGATCAGTAGTTGTCTCGATGGTAATCATTCCGTCCGCTTGAACGCCAATTATCGCGATTTGAGTCTCGGTCGCGGTAATCATTGTAAAAACGAGTCTTATGAAAAGTTTGGATGAATTTTGCCTCTTCTTCACGAGATATAGGCATGTCATCATCGTCAAGATTGGGTGTTGGTTGTTTAGCTCGAGATTGGAGTTCTTTGTACTGAGCATCCATTTTTATAGCCATGGCATCCATTCAGGCCATAATTTTGTTTGTGTCGCTATTACTGCTACCTTCATCGGCGAAAGCAACAGTTTTCTTAAGAGATGATTTGGTTTTTTTGATTTTTAGCCCAATCGAGCTTGAGTAAGACTTTATCTTCGAGAAGCTGATAAGCTTGATTTGATGTTTTTTAGAGAAAAATACCACCAGCTGCGGCATTTAGAACTTCTTGGGTTATTTCGCTGAGACCATGATAAAATATTTTGATAATATTGCCTTTTGACAGATTATGACCATGGAAATTTCAGAGCATTTCCTTCATACGAAGCCAAGCATCGGTTAGAAATTCGTTTTCATGTTAAGAAAAGCCTCGAATTTCTCTAAGGAGTCGGTCGAAAAGAGCTGGGGGGAAAGAATCGGCTAATGAAAGCAGCTCAAAGTTCATCCCACGTTTCAATAGTTCCTTCGTTGAGTTCGTCCAGCCATGTTTTTGCTTCTCCAGTGAGTGATAGGGGAAACATTATCAGGAGGACAACTTCATTCTCGGTATCTCTGTATTTAAAAATATCATAGATTCCGAGGAATTCATGAATGTGTTTATGAGGATCGGTTATGGTTCTACCATAAATTGGTTTCCTTTGACGAGAGTCAAGTGATTACCTTTAATAGCAAATTCGTTAGCGGTTTCAGGAATAGTGATTGCAGAACCGAAAGTCAGAGCGACAACACGGTCGGCGGCCCACATGGGTTCATCATCCATTGGATCATAATTTCGAAGAATATCAAGAAAGTAACGGAAGTAATTGATGTCGAGAATTGGCGGATGGACAATTCTCGGGTGTTAAGGTGGATTGTTTCTTTGATCGTATGGAACTCTTCTGTTTCGTAACTCTTCTGTTTCGTCGACGACGTCTTTGATTCAGAGTACGTGCGGGTTCAATACCACGGTTCAAACAATTCCAGAATTGGAAGTACGTGTATGGCATTCAAGAGAGAAATTTGTTTGGGGGTCATGTTTGCCAGAAAACTGTACGGTATTTTTGAACAAAGGGGGTTAAAGAGATTTTTCCTCCAGACTTTTCACTACAGAAACCCGCCTAAGAAATAAATCCCCGCCGGCAAACAATACGGCGCCAAAAACTTTGGATGGATGTTTCAAAAGCTTTAAATTTATAAGACAAAAAATTACCGGATAATTATATGGAAACACAACACGGGTAAACGTATACCCCCGTATGCAGTATAATCTTTTGTAAGTATAGACCAAGGTCGTCCAAAAGGATTATAAAGAGTAGTGTTTCAAAATCTCCAAAAGAAAATAGGGTCTTAAAAAACAATTTTGAAAATAATTTTTTACTTTGCCCCGGTGAACAGTATGACACTACTGCGAGATAGTTTAAAACATACCTTATAAAGTGTTGGAATGATTTGACCTTGAGATGGGGAAAATTTATAAAAGACGATTGCTCGTTAGAAAACGTTTTCCCCCACAATCTACCTGTTAACCCTTAAGACATATATTAGTTTAACCAGACCTAAAGTGTCGCTCAAATAATCCAGTTACTATTATATCAAAGCTTTATTTTGTTTATTATCAATTTAACGAGAAGTAGATTTCTTTACTTTTTTTCTTTCTTCTTAGGCACCGCACGTTAAAGACCATATACAAATCCGTTTACCAACCACATAGATCTAAAACGGGTCTTATTCGACCTATAAACCAAATGATTGTATAATCCTACAGTTGATAAGCAAAAATCGATAAGATAGAGATATAAACAAGGAGGGTTGCAACATAGACACTTTTTAGGATGACAGCGTCAAGATCATAAACCAACACTAAATATTCCATTTTCAGTGACGTAACTACTTTCACCGAGTAGTCCTAGAGATTTAGCTCTCATGGCTCAAGGGTTTCATAAAGCAAATACTCATTACCTAAATTTCCATTATTTTCAACTAACAAGGTAAGAAAAAACCTTCTTCGTTCTTGATGTTAATCTTTCTTCAAGGGAAAAGGTATTTCTTGGCATTTTAGTGAAAGGGGAGGGGTATGTGTGTGTAGAATGAGTGGAAATGGTTGTGAGAGGGATGATAGGAATGAGAAATTGTGTCTCAATTTATAGGCAAAATTTGGAAAATTTGCGGGTGCGGCGCTACTTACACATAAGTGAAGGGCGGACCTTGTCGGTTACAATGCGAATAACGCATTTATTTATAAAGGTTTTTAAACAGTTTGGCAGTGGCGGCCGCCCCCTTCCCCATACGTTGCGCGGGTTTGCAGGAGTTAATGCGATATCATTTAATAGGCCTTTAACACATATCTTTTAATCTTAGGGAACAATGTGCGACGCACCCTATCGTCAGGGTGCGCCGCACGACGGACCGTTATTTAGCAACTTCAGAGGAAGAGTGCGGCGCACCATGTAACCAAGTGCGGCGGACTTCCTATGAACTTTTGGGTGGAGCTAACACTCTTTATTTTCTGAATATTTGCCCTCCCAAAGTGTATATAGAATTTTCTTGAGCTTTAGGGACTTTAGGGCCCTTTCAAGTGAACCTATAAAGCAATTTAAAAAAGCTTAATTAAGTTATCATAAGTTCAACGAGAAAAATGATCAAAATATATATTAATAACGCCATATGAAAAACATGGGTATAATCTTTGGGCGTTATGTCTCAGAGAGCATCTCTATCTCTATTCCCTCTAGTCGCAAATGAAAGTTGACAAAAAAAGACCAGAACTCACAAAGACGAATGCTTTCTCATTTAGGAGTACACCGCGTACTTCAAAGGTGATAAATCGTTCCCTAGTACATTATCATTCAAAAACTAGAACGGAGAAAGAGAAAGTTACCACTTCTAAGTTCTACGGATTCTAGAAAACTGAAAGGAGCATATGCCATTCGCTTGGAAGATGGTCGGACATCAAGGGAAGTGAACCCCGTCATTTTTTGCAATCACTAAAAATACAACTTAATGGAGGAAAGCTTCAAGGCCGTGTCATATAACCTCCAGAACAACTCACTCAAGCGAGGACGTTTCATCCAGAAAGATCCACGCTGTAGGTCACAACGACGAACATCGTTAGGGCTAATACGTGAATTCAAGATTGAATTTACCCTACACCTGATCTCGGATAGGTCCTTTGGTAAGCCACCAGTCCCAGTCATCCCAACGTATCGTCCCCCCTAAAAAAGGAGAATGAACCATGGGTGGTAAACGACAAACGAACGAGTTAAATAACCATCCTCATCTCGAAACACGGTAAACAGGATGGCGCATGTGAACGCTATGTAATATACATGACGCAACATGAAAAGATCATTTCCCACTCCCTTTTATTGATCAGATGCTAGAACGATTATCTAGGAATGAGTATTATTGTTTTCTTGATGGATTTTTAGGGTTCTTCCAAATCCCAATCGCACAAGAAGATCAAGAAAATAACTTTTACTTGTCCTTATGGGACTTTTGCCTACAGGAGGATGCCATTTGCATTATCGCAATGCCCCAAAAAAACTTTTCCAAGGTGCAATGACGACAAAATATTTCATGACATGGTAGAAGATTTCATGGAAGTTTTTAACTGACGATTTCTCGGTATTCGGTAACTCTTTTGACCAATGTATTAATAATTTAAATAAAATGCTCGGTAGATGTGAAGAGACCAACCTTGTACTAAATTGGGAAACATGACATTTTATGGTAAAAGAAGGTATTATTTTGGGGCATAAAATATCTGGGAAAGGGATCGAGGTTGACAAAGCTAAGATCGATGTAATTGCCAAATTACCTTATCCCACAAATGTAAAGGGCGTTAGAAGTTTCTTGGGGCACGCTGAGTTTTATCACAGATTCATAAAAGATTTTTTCCAGGATTCTCCCAAACCCATCCACCTACTTTTAATTTGAAACACGCTAAAATTTGATTTTATTTTTCCAAAGATTGTCAAAAAGCATTTAAATAACTAAAAGAAAGATGACCATAGCGGTCCATCATAAATATCATCACGAACTAGTAGAGAGCCTTTTGAATTAATGTGCGACGACGAGTGATTTTGTATGTAGGGACAGCCTTAAGGGACAAAGAATAGACGGGAAATATTTAATCTTATTCTATTATGCTAGCACAACCCTAAACGATGTCTAAGCACATTACCAACCCACCACCGTAAAGGGAACTTCTAAATCTACTTCGTAAGGCAGTTGTTTTTCCTCCTTTGACAAATCCCCCTTATCGTCAGTTTTATCAAAACTATAGTTTTACACTGATCAGTGGTCTGGCTTTAAAAGTATTGTTCAGCAAACAGGATGCCAAACCAAGGCTTATCAGATGGCATCTGCTTCTTCAAGGATTTAATATCGAGATAAAAGATAAAAAAGGAGCAGAAAACTTGGCTGCTGCTCATCTATCAAGACTCAAGAATCCAAATATAGGGAAATTAGCCGAAGAAGAAATCGACGATAAATTTCCCGGTGAGCATTTGATGATATTGAAAACCAAGCTAAATGACGAAGAGCCATGGTATGCGGATTATGTCAACCACATTGTTGGAAAAGTGGTACCTCCAGAATGGACACCAGAAAAGAAAAAAAAACGGTTCTTCTCTCAAGTGAAGAATTATTTTTAGGACGAACCATATGCATATAGATTATGTCCAGACAATGTAATAAGAAGATGCGTCATTGGAAGATAAATCCTTGAAATTTTGGCACACTGGCATTCTGGTCCAACCGGGGGACATCATAGTTCTTTAGTTACAAGTAGAAAAGTTTACGAAGCAGGATTCTATTGGCCTAGTATCTTTAGAGATGCTAAAGACTATGTAATGAAGTACGACGCATGTTAGAAATCTGGGAACATTTCATCACGAAACGAGATGCCTCAAAACAATATTCAAGTATGTGAGGTCTTTGACGTTTGGGGACTAGACTTTATGGGACTGTTTCCTGATTCAAAGGGTTAACAAATATATCCTAGTTGCTGTAGATTAAATGTCAAAATGGTCGAAGCTCAAAGCACAACCACAATACCCACAAATGAATGCTTCGGGTATTGGTAAAAATTTTAAAAGGGGGGGGTTGTTTTGCAAGATTTGGGGTTCCTTAAGGCCTTAATCAGTGATAGGGGGAACCACCAAACAAAAAATTTTGTTTTTGTAACACTCGAACGTTTAAAATCTTTGTTAAATACAGAGTGACCATGAAAAAATACAATAGGCATACCAATAGAGACCACCCTCTCAGACTAAGGCCAATCCGAAGTCAGACCAACACAACGCTATCAAATGAATTTTAGGAGAGATCGGTCAGATCAAAACCCAAAGGATTGGTCATGGAAAAAGCTCAACAGATGCATTATGTACCTTTAAAACATGCTTACAAGACGACGCGACACAGGGTGAAGCCCCATTTATGATGTTTTACACCGGAAAAGCCTGTCCACTGCCAGTAGAAATGGTAAACATAAAGCATACTAGGGCACTTAAACAATGCAGAATATGGATTCTCAAGACAAGCTGCAGAAAAAATTATCATGGAGCTTAATGAATTAATAGAGTTACAAGACGGAGCATACGAAAATACTCAAATTCACAAAGAAAGGACTAAGAAATGGCACGACTCTAGGCTCCGCGGAGACAAAGACTTTTATTATTCAATAATTAAGGACAAGGATGAAGGGAAGAGTCATGCCAGAACTTTGATCGATATACCTGTTTTCGTTGGAAGATTTTCCATTATTTCAGGTTTACTATCATTGATGATGATGATATGATAAGAGACGTTGTGCTCGGCATGAAATTTTGCAAGAAGTACGCATCATGCCAAATGATTATGAAGAAGTTCGCTCTCAGGGATAAGTGCGAGCAAATTATGGAGGATGAATAAAAATGAAGAGATGGAAAAAGGTCGAACTTAAAGAGCAGCTGAAACAAAAGTGCTTCCCGGGAGACAACCCAGTCATTTTAATTTTTTGTTGCACAAGTATGTCTTCCTAGACACTCTATACGGCGTATCGAACCCCTCTGGATACGGCGTATAGAGATGTCTAGACGTTATCAGTTTTTAAAACTTAATATTTAATTTCTAGTATTTAATTGTTTTTACAGGAACAATACGACATATCCTAGGGTTTGGGATACGGCGTATTGATCCCTGTATACTTATGTATAACACCCTGTGTTTTCAAGTCATTGACGACGTCAACAAATCCGCAATGTACCTTTTGTATTGTACGCATTTACTTGAAATTGTAAACGTTAGGTTAAATCGCGTACGCCAAAAATTAGCGTTCAATGTAAACGGGCATCAAACAATTAAATGTTTACATCAAGCAAGGGTTATATAATTATTTTGAGGAT
>BQNB010150451.1:0-16030 GCA_026074375.1 Tanacetum coccineum
GAGGTGCAATGGATACATTGGTGGTCGTTATTTTGGAAGGCATTTGCATTAAAGATTTGGTTGCATTACATTTTGGAGAAACATTTGTTATAAACTAGAATCTTTGTATAATTTAACAACGAATAAGTAAAGCTTCGGCCTTTTGTATCAAACATTTTGCTAAATCCAATGTATCAGTTTTAAACGACACTTTTAAAGGTCGTTCTTATATATCTTGTGCTATTGATCTATGAAGTAACGCTCCCAAACCCATATTCTGCTGCGACCCAATTTGGGGGTGTTACAGATTGGTCTCTAGAGCCAAGGTTATAGAGAACCAGGTCAAATGTATTTGCTGGACTATAACCGTTTTCAAACATTGCATTCATACAAAAGGGGTTTTCACGGGACATACATACACAAGTTGTTTGCATTAGTTAGTTTTACTAGATGCTTACATGATTCATATACGTGTTTATATTATAGTACGTACATTACTATGAGGATTTCGCACATACTCTACATTTATTTATATAAGGGTTATTTATATAAATAGGGGAACATTTCTTTAGGCAAGGTAGCACTATAAGCTCGTAGGTCCTAAACGCTACCTAAACATTAAGCTATCGAATATGATATCTTACCATCACTCATTTATGCCATGAGCGCATATTGATATTTACCACACTGGTCTTATATAATATACTTATATAAGTTAAGTTTTTCTCGTTGCAAGCAGTCATGTTTTCACCATCTACAGTTACTTACACGTCTGTCTATATTAATTCCGAGTCATGAAGATTCCAGTGAGCTTCTGATGAGGAGATAGGGGCACCAATGGAGGATCAGCCTCTACTTGCTGATGCCTCACCTACATCCCTATCACCAGGCTACATTGTTGACTCTAATCCAGAGGAGGATGAGGTGGACCCTAAAGAGGATCCTGCTGACTATCTTGCCGATGGAGGAGACAATGATGATAATGAGTCATCTAATGATGACAACGATGATGATGATGTTGAGAAAGATAAGGAGGACAAGGAGGAGGAGGAGCACCTAGCTCTGGCCAACCCTTCTACTATACCTACAGATGATCCTGTCCCCTCAAGCTGAGGATACAGAGGCATTTGAGACTGATGAGTATAATTCTACACCACCCACCTCTCCACACCATATCATCCTATTTTTTTAAACCAAATCTTGTATAGTACGGATGTCTATTTAACACCATACTCTACGATCACTATCTGTTGAGGCATGCATTACTAAGTTTGTTGATGCACTACTTTCATCATCACTACCACCATCAGTATCACCATCACCAGAGAACATTAAATCACTTAAATATAACATAAGAGGCTAACATCTAGAATCTTGAGAAGCACCCTAGCCCATAGACAAATAGATTTGTCAGTGTAGCTCATTTTGTATTGTATCCCACTAAACTTGAGTAATACTCAGTTAGTAGCGTTAATGAAAAGCTTGTACTCTTTTACCTCATGTTAAACGATGTATTAAGTATTAACTACGTTGTTAGGTTATGATCATGCTACAATACGATTTTAAAGGGGGGGGAAAAAAAAAAAAAAAAAATTTTTTTTTTTATTTAATGCATAGTTGCGGTTATCTTATAATCTAGCATTAACGTGTCCCACTTACCTACTTGTTGGGATTCACGGATGTCCATGATTTTCCCTTGAATGAAACTCATATTACATTTTGTTCCCTGTGACTTTCAGGAAACAATGACAACTGTTGATCAATGGATGAGTGTTGAGGAAATTGAGCGGGTTATAGCCGAGCGAGTGGCTAATGCTATCGAGGCTATTGCCATTTATGAGACGAAAACCAACATGGCCCGTAAGTCACTAACCAGAACCGAAACAACAAGAAATGCCAAGTTAGCAGAGAATGCTAACAACAAGAGAAAGTGGGAAGGTAACCACAATGGGCAATGTACTGTAAAGTTCGGGAATTGCAAGAAGGTTGACCACATACCCAAGGATGTAGGTATCTCTGCTGCTGCTAGAAATCAAAAAACTCGCAGCCTGTTATGAGTGTGGAAGTCTGAGATACTTCAAGAGTGAGTGTCCAATAGTGAAGTTCCAGAAACGTGTGGATAAAAAGATCAGAACTCTTGCTGAACGCCAGACTGAGAACAAGAGGAAGTTTGAAAACACTTCCCGAAATAGTCAGAATCAACAACAACAACAAATCAAGAGGCAAAACCAACCAGCAGGGCATACACTGCCTAGGAATCGGGTGATAAAAACCATAAGGGGTGGAGTCCCCCCCCCCCCCCCCCCTAAACCCGCCTGTGCTAAAGTGCAATTACCACCATGACTGTCCTAATGTGCTCAAAGTGCTATAAATGCAATCAAATATGGGGGGTCCCCCCCCTCCCCCCCCCCCCCCCCCACCCCCCCCCCCCCCCCCCCCACCCCCACAATCCCCCGCCCCTTCGACTGTAGGGTACGGAAATGCCAATGTTGTTAACAACCAAAGGGTCACTGTGACAAGTCAGAAGATTATTTGCTATGAATGTGGGAATCAAGGGCACTACAAGAGGGATTGCCCAGAGCGAAAGAACCAAAGTCATAAAAACCAAATTGAAAGTACTAGAGCACATGGAGTGGTGCATACCTTAAGAGGAGGAGAAACCGATCAAGGCCCTAACAACATTAAGGATGGGATCGAAGCTTAAAAGAGAAAGTTGGCTCGCCTTGCCTAGCAAACCCTAAGTTGGAACTATCTTAAACTTTATTTCCTTAGGAGTTCTCGTTGTATTTCCCTAAGATTTCAGTTGTACGAATGATTTCGAATAATCCTATTATGAGATTTTGTCATTATTAACTTAAGTCCTTACTTACTCTTTGCGAACAACCTCTCTCTCGAATATCATGAAATTATAACGCTATTTTGACGAAAATGAGCAATGCATCGTTAGTCCTCAATTATACATGGCCTGATCAACTATGTATAATTCAGGAAGGTACCATGCCGTGCTGAGAGTAGTCACTCTAAAAACCTCTTGTTAAGGAAACAATTTTCTACTTATATCATGTTTTGTGTGCGTATTCATAGAACGCGTTTACTTTTAGAAAAATTGAAACTATAACCCATATCACTAAGCAGACCTTCACTCCGTCTTACTATAAAGTTGGCATCATCTTATACCAAATCTTAAGCCGAGAAGCCAAGACACATTACTAGTCCTCCCTAAGACAATTTCCATCAAATTTGCTCGCCATTAGAGAATTTACTAAAATCACCCATTCGAAATCAACTTAATGCCTGTAGAACTTGGTAGTTTCGATGCTATAATCGGTATGGATTGGTTGGCGAAATACCAAGCGAACATTGTGGCCGAGAAGATTGGTTCGCATCCCGTGGAGAAGAATGACTTAGAATGTACCAATAGTTCAAGACTTTTCCGAAAGTAAAAAAAAATTTTTCCTGAGGACTTTCCCGGTCTTCTTCCTCGAATCTCCGACAATTGATTCAAATTGATTTTGTTACCTGTTGCTTGCACCTGTAGCACGTGCAACCTTATCGATTGGGCGCCTTCCCGAGATGAAAGAGTTATTTTGGCAACTGAAATAGTCTGTCCGACAAAGGCTTTAATAAAGACCCCAGTTCCCCCACTTAGGGAGCTCCGGTCTGTTATCAGAAGAAGGACGGATCATTTTCCGGATGTGCATTGACTATCTGGAATTAAATAACTGACGTGAAGAACCGATATCCACTTCCCAAATGATGAATTACTTGATCACTGCAAAAGGGTCGAATATCTACCCGAAGATCGACCTAAGTCATGTCAACATAAATTGAAGAGTTAGACTCTCGAAAGACTGCCTTCAGAACTCGATATGGACATTATGAATTCCAAGTTATGCCATTTGGTTTGACGAATGCACCTGCCGTATTCATGGACCTTATGAAATCGGAATGCAAACTTTATCTGGATAAAATTCGTGATTGTCTTTAGTGACGATATTCCTGAGATATATTCGAAAGAACAAGAAGTACATAAAGAACACTTAAGCAAAGACCTTAGAATTGGCTTAAGCAGGAGGGATTTCTGTATCCAATTTTCCAATGGCGAATTTTGGATTCCCAAAGTACAGTTCCTACGTATCGACGTGATCGATAGTGAAGGAATTCGATGAGGAGCCAGCCAAGATTGAAACTGCCATCAAAGATTGGACATCTCCTATAATCAAAACCAACGGATATTTTTTTTTTATAAAATTCGTTTCAATTTTTAGGTCTTTTGCTGGGTATTAAACCGAAGATTTCATTGAAGGGATTTCCCAAAAGATGCCCCGCCAAACCAATGACTAAGCTTAACTACTCAAAAGATGCAAGAAGCTTTGAGTGTGGTGGTGTGGAGGGAGTGGGGGTGGTGGGCGATAAACACAAGAACACTTTTCAACTTAACTGTTGAAGAAAAAGTTTGTGCATGGCATAACCAATCAACCAATCCCCCTACAATCCATGCATTACCTTAAGGAAAGCGAAGATTTCACCGCAAAATAACAGAGGAAGACGGGGGCTGGTTATTCACGTCAGAAAAGAGGGGGAGAGAAGGGTTTTGGGCGCTGTGTTGGAATTTTTGGTTATGATTTGGGGCGAGGGGGTTGGAAGGAGAAAAAGTGATTTCCTTTCCTTAACGGAGCATTGCCACACAGTTTGAAAGATAAGGTCAGGGAAGAAAAAACTAGGAAAACAAACTAGGAT
The DNA here is from genome assembly GCA_026074375.1 of Tanacetum coccineum. Lineage (NCBI taxonomy): Eukaryota > Viridiplantae > Streptophyta > Magnoliopsida > Asterales > Asteraceae > Tanacetum > Tanacetum coccineum. Next base: position 4,720 of record BQNB010150451.1, read on the forward strand.
ACAAACACTCATGATTCTGAGTAGGGGACAAGGAAGTGGGAGGGAAACGGTTTTGGGGTGGGTGCATAGCAGGGTGGTGTGTTGACGCGTCATTAGAAAAAGAAAAATCTGGGATGGACAGTTATAATAAATTATTTAAACGAGAAGGGAAAACCAACAACACAAGTGTAACGTGTTTCAACCGCGCCGCGAGACACCAAGAAATAGACAAGATTTTTCAACACAAGAAAATCAAACAATACATTTTAGAAAAAAAGAAGTGAGTAGGGGACAAAGAAGGGTTGAAACAAGGGGGAAAAGTGAGTGCCTGGCATAGCGTGACTATGGGGACTAGGGGGCGAGGAAAAACACGTAGAAATGTGATTAACGTGGGGAGAAGAATAATGTGTTGGTGGGGGGGGGATGAGGAAGGGGGGGGTGGGCGTGGGGAGAGGAATAAGATCCAAAATCTTTAAAGAAAACGAAACAATAATTAGATATAATTAATGATTTAGGTGAATCCCGGGGTTCGGGCGGGGGGAGGGGTGGCGGGCCGGGGGGATGGACTCCTGCCCCGCTGGTAACGTCCCACTCCCCAATCCAGACGGTGGAATCAAGGGGGGCAGTCTTCAGTCTATACCCTGATCCCGCGCCGGGGCCCCGCGGGGGCCCCCCTCCTGTGAGGGCCGCCGCGGTGGTGCTCCCGGAGCCTCGGGCCCCACGGCCTGGGCGGCCTAAGCGGGGCGCGCGCGGAGGGAGGGGGTCGTTGGATTGGTACGACACTGGGGAGTCCATCCATAAAACAGTGGGCATTGGGTATTCACCTAATCTGTGGGGGTTAACTGGGTGGGCTGGGGGTGTAGCGGCGGTCGACAAATTTAACATCCCCGTGGGCTCAGTGGGGCAACATAATATGTCGGTCCTCCCCACATATACTCGTACCATCAGGGGCACTGGGGGCATACGGAAACCCCCACCAGCTGGCCCCCAAATGAGGGGTGGACCTCCCCTCACCCCCCCCCCGCCCCCCCCCCCCTCCGCCCCCCTCAGGACAGTGCGCCGCGCCCCACACGCCCGCCCTCCCTCTCACACCCAGGGTGTCGGGTGCTACCCGCCTGCTTGGCCTACGGGGTGGGCTCACCCTCCCAGGTAACCGATTTACCTACAACCCCAGGCTCACCCCTCCTCTGCTCGCCCTCCCCCCTTCTAGGCCCACCCCCCCCCCCTGGGTCCCCACCACCTGCGATCCGCCCTACCCCATCCCCTCCCCACGCAACCACTATCCCCTACCGCCTAGCCTCACCTGACATGATTGCCGGGCAGTGCTTTAAGGTTGAAAGGGGTGTTCTCAGCAAGCACCTCCCCACCCATTGCTCAAGACCCCCAAATGGGCTGCCTCCCTGCCGGACGTCTCATTGACTGGTGGGGAGTGGGCGCCTGGGCCGGTCGTTATTGTCGTATGGTGGGGGTCCGATCTGGTCTCTAGTATGAGGATGGGGGGGGTAGTAGGGACCCATGCAAAAAAAGCAACTATGCAGAACAGGCCTCAAGCCCCAGTTGAGACATCGCCCTTATTTCTTTTCCCCTCTATGACACCGGCGCCCTCGCGGACCGCCAGGGCTTACGCACCATTCCATGGGAGCTCAGGCTGGCCACGATCTATGGGGAGCTTGGCCGCGGGACCCCCCAGCCTCCGCCGCTCGCCCACCACCGCACAAAGCTCCTTGGCCCACCCCCCCATCATGTAAATATTACCGCAGCTCCGGATGACCTCCCCCCCCAGCGCCGGGGCCCATCCCCCCTCCCAAGACCCCCTCCTCCTCCCCACCCCGCACCCACCCCCCCACTCGTCTCGGCCCCCTCACTGCACCCCTTATCTCTCGCCACCTGGCGGCAGCGTGTCGGGGGGCTGGCGGAGTCTCCTGGATGGGTGGGCGGTGCGCGGGGGCGGGGGTCGGGGCCAGGGGCGCCCATGTCAATGCGGCGAGGGGGGCGCTCGGGTCGCGCGAAACGGATTTGTGCATAAAAATGTAACCCCTTGCTATGATAAGAAGAGCGAATTGCGAACTGTGATCATGCACGGAATCCCATAAATCTCGAAATACTCTATTCATTCGGGTTCCTACACAATGTACCAAGCGACATGAGAAGTATACTGGTGGCCCAACATTAAAGCCGACATAGCCACATATGTAAAAGTGCTTGACCTGTTCTAAGGTCAAGCTTAAATCAAAGTCCTATCATGATTGTTTAGTACACCAAAGATCCCTGAATGGAAGTGTGCCAACAACACCATGGATTTTGTTTACTAAGCATCCTTCAAGATCGTCTCAAGGCTATGATACCAAATTGGGTGATCGTTGACACCGAACTTACTAAGTCTGCGATCTTCACCCAAGGAGAAGAAACCGATCCTTTGGGATAAAACTTGCAAGATTGTACTAAAGGAAGTTGGTCACGAGGCTTGGAACCCTCTCAAACATTTGCGATCGTGGACCCTAGATTCGCATCAAAAGTTGTCTGTAGTCACTTACAGAGTGCTTTGGAACAAACTTGGAAAGAGTACTGCGTACCATCCCCAAAGCAACGGCAAATTGAATAGGACATATTCAAACACTCGAAGATATGCTGCGTGCCTGTGCGAACGACTTTGGAAAGTGGTGTTGGGTTAACCATTTGCCATTATCAGTCTGCATTATAACAATAGCTATCACTCTAGCATCAAGGCGTCACCATTTGAAGCACTGAATGGTCGTAAGTGTCCTCACCTGTATGTTGACTAAGTTTTGAAGTAGCTCAAATACTCGGTCCAGAACAGATCCAATAAACCCAACTGAGAAAATCATTCAATAAAGCAAAGGATGCAATGCTTGCTCGTGACCGATGCAGGAAGAGTTAGCTGACTTGAAGCGTAAACCATGGAATTCCAGTCGGGACAATGTCATGCCTAAGTCCTACGCCTTGGAAAGGGGTTTGTATGTTTATGGCAATAACGGGGGAAGTTTGAAAACCTATGTATGTTGGACCATTTAAGGTATAGAAAGGGTCGGAAGAAGTTGCTTAACAAGCTATGAAACTTTCCATAAGAATTAAGCAGAGTCCCACAATACATTTCATGTAATCTAAACTGAAAAAGTGTCATGGCCGACGAACCATTAGCCGTTCCATTTGAATGGACTTAATTTGGAACGACAAACTTCATTTGTTGGGATACCGTAGAAATAGTGGACCTAGAGTTTAACGTTTGAAGATAAGTCGGATCCCCATGTGGTCAAAGTTCGATGGAACTCCCAAGAGAGGTCCTGAGTACACCGTTGGGAACGATAAGACAAATTCAAGAAGAAATATCCACAACCTTCACCAAGACCCACAACCGTCGTCAAGTTTGTTGGCATTTGTAAGCCTTGAGGACCAAGGCACGTTTTAACGGGGAAGTCTATAACACCCTGTGTTTTCCAAGTCTTTGACGACGTCAATAAATTGCCTATTTATAGTTATTATTGACGTGTTTGCTTAAATTGTAAACGTTAAGTTAAACGCGACACCAAAAATTAGCGATCAATGTAAACGGGCATCAAACAATTAAATGTTTACATCAGGCCCAAGGGTTATAATAATTATTTTTAATGATAATTCTATACAACTTTTGTTCATTATTTATTTTTATCGGATTTACGTAAAGTGTAGACCCGTTACGCGATAAAATTGGTTAGGCACTCTCCGGAACGCACCAAACTTTTCTACCCTACAACAAATACCCCACTTTTATAACCCAATAAATAAAAAGTTACATAAAAATATCAATCATCTTTGTTTTTGCCGAAATTCATAACAACAATATATGAATATATACATTGATAATGTTGGATAAGGTCTTGAACACTGGTCAAATGAACACCTTACTTCTTTTAATGATGCTCCATACCTAGCTTACTTGACTAGAGACCATCCCTAAAGACCAAAAACTAATGTTCCTTGACTACTATTGCACCTTATTTACTACTAACCTTCATATAATTGCAAGTTAACATTCAAGAGGTAACACATAGAACACAAAACACTTGGTAAAAGTTCACAAAATCTCTCTTTTGCTCTCTCTTTGGCCACGGCACAAAACAACCACCCAACTAAATCCATACAAAATTTTCTACAACCCCATACAACTACTATATACAAGACATATTCCTAAGATGGTACTAAGACATTTGCAAAGCATTGGTTAACCATTTCCAAGTTATAATCAAGAAAAATGAAGCTAGGATTTAGTGAAGGAAAGCTAGGGTTTATTAAGTGCAAGTTTGGTTTTTGTGGCTAAACAAGGGTTTAGCACTTGTACATCATCATCATCATTCTTCTTAAGTCCAATTTAAACACTTTATGTTGCCTTAATTTCATTATTATGCATATGATATTTTAGTTACTAAATCACCATTTTAGGTTTTTAATCATTAAAATGAGTTATATAACTTGAAAATGACCATTTTTAACACACTATATATATGTTTGTGTTAAAACTAACATCATGTTAAAATGGATGAGAAAATGTTTGTATCATATGGTTTTGATGTAAACAGGATTATGGACTAATTAGGGTTTTCATAAATTCATATATGTTTTTCAACTTAAAGAAATACATAAACATGTAATATTGATTATGGAACTTTTTTAAATCATTTAATATAACCCTTAAATAAGGTCCTATGGAAAGAAATAAACATGTACATCACTTGGTTATGTATAAGAAAATGAATAATATGAGAAAACTAAGAAATTAAGTTTACTTAAGTAAAGTTATGGTTTTAAAATAGAATAATGGTTTGGGTTTTTTTTTGACATAGTAACTTTGACACATAAGGACTATTATGACAAATGAACATCACATATGTATGATTATAAAGTAATGATATATGAGACTTGTGGTAAAATACAAAAGTAATAAAGTATAAAGAAAAGATCAAAAATGGACTTATCAAACAAGCATAAACATTCTGTCCCAAATCCGAATTTTTACATACTCATTTTATATTTTTACAAGATAATACATTTCACGACGATTCCGAAAAAGTAAGAAACTTGTTAAACGGATTAATAACGAAAAAGTTACGTTAAAAACGAGTTATACGTTAATAAACGATGTCGTAAGTAAATTTTTATAAAAACATTTTTATAAAAATTTCAAACAGCAAGGGTTAGTATTTTTAACAAATAATACACCATTTTTAGGATTTCCAAAATGATAAGAATCGTAATTTTTCAATTAATAACGAACGAGTTATGAATTTCGCAAGTTACGAACAATTAAATACGTTTTATAAAACAATTTTTATAAAAGTAACTATTCATTGACAGAAATTGTTTATGAAATTTGTAAACCTCATAAAAAATATAGAACTTTCAAATACGAGAACGTCCTCGAAAGAATCGTTAAAAACGGAGCTATAACGAATAAAATACGACATTTACGGGTTTTACGACACGAATAACGATTTTTATAAAAGCTCAAGTTCTGTGAACAGTAAAAAGTTACTGTTCACCAGTATGTCCGAGATCTCCAAAAATATCAAATTATGAAATAACTCGCTGATCTAAAAGATGACATAAGAAACCAGACTCGTGTTTAAAACGCGAAAGTTACGCACAGTTTTATCTAAACTGTAATTATAAACGATTTAATCTTATAAACACAATATTTTTCCCACCACCATTTAGTTGGATGATTGAGCTATAATAGAATATATTGTGGTTATCCAAAGTACTTTGGCAGTTTTTGTCTGTTTTTGGTCATTTAAGCTCGTTTTTGAAGGTAAAAGATATGTGTAATTAAGCACTTATCAACCACACATGTGTTGCCTGCCATAAAGGCAAACAACACAGGGCCTCTTGCAAGGCCAAGTTAGAAAGATTAATCACTAAGCCACTGCACACCCTACATATGGATCTTTTTGGTCCTACTTCTGTGAAAAGCATTAATCATGCAAGTTATTGCCTTGTAATTACTGATGATTGTACCAGATTTAGTTGGGTATTCTTTTTGGCCTCTAAGAATGAAACTAGTGGCATTCTTCAGACCTTTATTAGGCAGATTAAAAACTAGCTTAGTCATAGGGTTAAAATCATTAGATCAGATAATGGCACTGAATTTAAGAATAGAGATATGCTTGAATTTTGTGGAAACAAGGGAATAAAACAAGAGTATAGTAATGCCAGAACTCCACAACAAAATAGAGTTGCTGAAAGAATGAACAGAACCCTAATTGAGGCTGCTAGAACTATGCTAGCAGATTCTCTCTTACCAACCACTTTTTGGGCAGAAGCAGTTAGTACAAATGATGAAATTTTTGAGGGCATGGGGCAAATAGGGTATCCTACTGATGGAACCTTTACTTTTTGGAAAAGTTTTTTCATACCCCAATGGAGATTTTTAGTCCACCATTTTGGTGTGTCAAGATACCATTCAGAATACTCTTAGTGAGCATGGCAAGTTTGATGAAAATCTAATAAGATTCTTAGTTGGTTACTCACTAAAGCAAAGGCCTATAGGTTTATATAAATTTAGTCGACTAAAAGAGTAGGTAGTAAATCTGCATGTTAAGTTTTCTTGAAGATAAACCCAATGTTAAAGGAGTAGACTAGATGATTGTTTGAAAATTGACTATCTTTCTTATCTATGACTATATCCTGTGTCTTTGGAGAATCAAGCTAACCCACATGCAGGTGCTTCAGAAGTAACTAACAATGCAGGTACTCCAACATCTATTGCTTCTGAGGAAACAGATGAGGAAGTAGAGCTTATTGTTGTGCCTTCAACTGTAAGGATTCCTGAAGAAAAAGATAAATCAAGGACTTCTTCCACAAATTCAAAGAAAGAGGATTCCTCTACTGACTCTTTAGAAGACAATCCTAAGATTCAAGCTTTTAGAAGAGAGTTGGATGAAGTTGCCCTAAAGCATTTAGGGACAGTCCCTGAAAACAACACTACCAGTACTTCTTCAGTTAATACTGGTAGTCAAACAGTTAATACTGGTAGGCTTGAATCATGATGATTCTCTTATGCCAGAGCTCAAAATTCTTTTTTACACAAGCTGAGACAGGAATTTTTGATGAGGCATCTTATGATGAGGAGGGTGTGATAACTGACTTCAACAGTCTTCCTATAGAAATTAAAGTCAGTCCTACTCCTACACTTAGGATTCATAGTATTCACCCAAAGGTCTAAATACTTGTTGACCTAAGTCAGATGTGCCAACTAGGAGGCAAAGTGCATAACAAATCAGAGACGTCGTCATGCTCTTCTCAGTCATATTCACAAGCAGCAAAGAAACAACCACAAAGATCAACAGCATTGCTTATTTGCATGCTTCCTATCTCAGGAAGAACCAAAAAGATTACTAATCTTTACAGATGACAGTTGGGTTTTCCTAAGCCAATGCAAGAAGAACTGTTACAATTTCAAGCTACACAAATATGGGCTCTGTAGATCTACCTTAGTGGAATGAAGGTGATTGGCACCAAGTGGGTCTACAGAATAAAAGAGATGAAAGGTTGGATTGTGATGAATAAAGCAAGATTGGTCTGGCCCAAGGAGTACACACAGAAGAAGGTATGACTAGGATTAGGTTTTTGCTCCTGTCCGCAAGGAATAGAAAGCTATCAGTTTGTTTTTTTGGCCTTTGCTCATTTATGGGGTTCATAGTGATACCAAATGGAATGTTAAAAGTGCTTTCTGTATGCACTATAGATGAAAGAGGTTATGTATCACAACCTCCAGGTTTTGTGATCCTGATCTTCCAAAAAGGTTTTATAAGGTGGTCAAAGCTTTGTATGACTACATCAAGCTCCTAGAGCTTGAATGGCTACTATAGTCCACATTTCTAGAGAAGCATTGATACAAAAGAGCACATTGACAAGGACTTTTATTCATTAGAAGGAACAAAAAGGATATCATGTTGGTTCAAGTGTATGTTGATGATATCATTTTTGGGTCTACCAACAAGTCTTGGTGTGATGAATTTGAAGCCTTGATGCAAAGCAGATTTCAATGAGTTCCATGGGTGAACTACATTTTCTTAGGTCTACAATGTCAAGCAGAACAAGGGAGGATCTTCATATCCTCAATATAAGTATGTAGCGAGATACTCAAGAAATTTGATCTTGAAAAATGAGAAAGCTGCATTACAACCTATTGAGACCAAAGTTGCCCTTTGACAAGGATTAGAACTTTTGAAGTAGATGTACACATGTACAGACTATGATAGTTCTCTTAATGTACTTAACTGCTTCTAGACCTGATATTATGTATGCAGTATGTGTTTGTTCACGTTTTCAGGTAACTCCAAAGACTTCTCATCTCAATGCTGTCAAGAGGATCTTCAAGTATCTCAAGGGAACAACTTAGGGATTATGGAATCCTAGGGAATCACCTTGTCTTGGAACATCTCCTGATAGTGACTATGTGTGGATCCAACCTTGACAGAAATCCACAACAGGTGGATGTCAATTACTTTGACAAAGATTTATCTCATGGCAATGTAAGAAACAACCATTGTGAGCAACTTCCAACAACTGAAGCTGAATATGTTAGCTGCTGCAAATTGCTGTGGACAAGTATTGTGGGTTCAAAATCAATTGCTGGACTATGGTTTCAACTTCATGAATACTAAAATCCACATTGATAATGAAAGCACAATCTGCATTGTGAAGAACCCAGTATACCATTCTAAGACAAAGCACATCGAGATTCGTCACCAACTTTCATGAAGAGATGTTCTGAGAATAATGCTCATAAGTAATGGAGAAAAATTTCACACAGAACTTAAATGTAGCTGACTGTTGATCAAACCTTTGATGGACCACGGTTTAAATACTTGTTGTAGCATTGTATTGAATGTAACAAATAGCTAGGTATACGGGAGGGCTTGGTTGTATAGTTTTGTAACATTCAGGGTAGCTTAAGTATTCATAATACACTTGTTAGTTAATGTTAGCCTTAATTATATGAAGTCAAACAAGAATGTTATCGGTCTTACAAAGTCAAACTAGGTCTTGTATTGTAATAGGCTAGTCGGGTTCAACGGGCTTGGTTTGTAATCTAATATTGTCTGTGTTGTGGGCTCAAAGCCCAAGATATGCCAAGCCCGGCCCATGTAGAAAGCCCATACGCCTACTAGTATGGGCATTGGTGTTATTGAAAAGGACCCTCCCACACATGGAGAGGGTGTGGGTTACCATTAGCATATTTGTTGTGTGTGTAAATCTTCGACCTCTAGTTTCCTCTCATAAATCTTCCAACTTTTCACTCTCTCTTTTCTACTATTTTGCTTATTGGTATAGCTTATGTTGTGAAATGGATTAAGCTTTTGGGATAACATTTGGTATCAATCGCCACGGGGTGAATTTAGTGATTTTGTGGTATCTTTTTGTGAGCTCATTCGGCTTATTTGTGGCTTACTTTATATACAACTTATTTTTTGTGTTGCATTTTTTTTCTCTCACCCGTTCGAAAATTTCTCATCAAAAAATATTACTAGTTTTTTTTAATACGTTTTTTCATTTGTTACAAAGTGGTTTATTTTCATTTGGGCTGTAAAACTATTAAATCTTTCACTTTGGGCTTATTTGGTCACTTTCTAAAATAATTAAAAACGTCACTACTGTTGGTATTTTCACTATCATACTCTCTCATTCACTTTCAAATTCACGTGTTTTCTTTGTTGTCTACACAAGTTTGTTGAAGCTTATTGAGTTCATTTCCTTCAACACCCAAACCAAGAAATTCTTCGCGTTCAATCAAACTAGTGAGGGTCGAATTAGTGAGGGTCGAATTAGTGAGGATCGAACTAGTGAGGATCGAACTAGACAGGATCGAACTAGTGAGGATCGAACTAGACAGGATCGAACTAGAGTGAACCGAACGAGTGGTTTTTTTTCTTTGGAGTCGAACTAGAGTGAACCGAACGAGTGTTTTTTTCTTTTAGAGTCAGACTAGAGTAGACCGAACGATCCAATTTCTGAAAGACCGATCGAGTGTTCCCAGATTACAAACCGAACGAGTTAACATTGTCCTTGTGAGCCGAACGAGTTGAAAGCACTCAAGGATCCTGAACGAGATGCAAAAACAAACTCATGGACCGAACGAATGAGAATAACAAGGATCGAACAGCACATTCCAAAGACGCCGAACGATAACTTTTATAGTTGCACCGAACCGAGTAACATTTCGGAACCGAACGAGAAAAATTTTATACGTTTTAAACGTATTTCGGGTTTTTCGGTTTCGAGTGACGTTAAACGACGGGGCTTAAGACTTACATCATCGTACTCGTGAAGTGACACCGAGCGGAATATGTCACATGGCAAGCGGAATATGTAACACAGATCAATCGGAATATGTACGTTATTGGTTAAGCGGAATATGTACATTTTAAATGTCAAGCGAAATATGCAGGTATAAGTCGAAGCGAAACATGTTGATAATGTTAAGCGAAATATGTATAGACGCTGAAGCGAAATATGCAGGTTTAAGACGAAACGAAATATGTTGAATGTTTAAGCGAAATATGCATGTTTAACTACCAAGCGAAATATGTTTTGACTTTCCAAGCGAAATATGTTTAGATTTTCCAAGCGAAATATGTTCTGAATTGTCAAGCGAAATGTGCAATACGTACTTATTTTTCAAACGAAACAAGTATTGATTATTCAAGCGAAACATGCAACTTTTAGCGAAGTGAAATATGAAATCCCTCAAGCAAAATATGTCCATTTTAATTTCACTGTTTTTCTATTGATTTTGTAAAATCCCGACAAGTAAAATTTTTCCTTCTCGGTTTTAATCATAGAGTTGTAAAATCCCGTGAAGTTAATTGCATTCTATCACACCACAATACAATCAACACTTCATAACACTTAAGATCCGATATCCATTCACAACTTCTTCATAACAATGTCAAATACCAATTCGCGAACTCAATCATCAAGTGTTCTTCATAATCACACCGTTTCTTTGTGTTCAACTTCTAAAGTTTAAGAGAAGACACAACTTTCAAGAATTAAATGCTTGAAAAGTCTTCAATCAATTCAGTCACAACTCAAGTTTCTCTTAGAAACTTTACAAGATTTTGGTAACATGCCTATCTTCAAGAGAACATTCTCCCAAGACTTGGATTTCCTAGAAAATCATCTTACCAAAGAAATAATTTCTCAGACTGATTGCAAGACTACTTTGACAAAACTCAGAACAACGTTTGAAAATGCTTTCTGTTCAGAAATCAAAGCGCATATGCAGAATTATACAAGATATGATGCTCAATCATTTTACGATGCAATGATCTTT
>BQNB010150452.1:0-16030 GCA_026074375.1 Tanacetum coccineum
ATTGGAGTAAGATGGAGAGGAGTTGTATGTGTTAGCCACAAATGCCAAAGGATTCAGGAATCATTCCTTCATTATACACATTTTATTTGCATGAGCTTCGTGTTGTCTCAAATAAGCGTACAATTGGTTAAAATTGGTGATATGCAAGTCCTTAACTAGCTTCACATCCATAAAAAAATTGCTCCACTCAGGCTGAAGATGATTGATAAACTTTGTATTTACTTGAATTAGTCTCATTATCATTCCAATGGTGTGCATATCATTTATCAGTTTTGTAAACCTCAAGTAATATGAATGAATTGTCTCTCTAGGCACTAAGGTAAATGATGTGTAGCAAAAGCAAACAAATTTATATACTTATAGTATTAATCCCGTGAAAATTTCTTTCCAAAATACTTCTCAAACAAGAGAAATATAAGGTAAAAATCTCACTAAAGAAAACACAATTTGTATATTTTTATCCGGGAAGTATTGTACTACTCGGGTCGTGTCCCAACGAAATCGTGAATTGAGAATTTGGAATATTCGGATTCGAGTTAAGAATGATAAAGGATTTTTTGAATGATTGATTACACTACAAAATATAATAGCACAAATTAAAAACAATGAAATAGCACGAAATTTTAAATGCACGGAAAGTAAAAACGCGAGCTAAAAATGAAATTTAAAATCTAAAGCACTTCTACTAACAAATTTTATACCTAAAAATCACAAATTTAAAAAGAAAATTTTAGGAAAAAGAATTGGAATTTTTTATCTATTTTTGAATTTTTTATGAATTTCTAAAGATTAATGAATTAATCAAAAATAAACTTTTTCTAAAAATTATCACTAAAATTTTGTTTTTATTTTTCAAAAATACTAGATTTAAAAAGAAAATTATTGCAAAAAGAATTTTAATTTTTCAACTGTTTTTCTATTTTTTATGATTTTTCTAAGAAAAAGGAATTAACTAAAATCTATTTTAATTTCTAGAAATTACAAATTTAACTGGAAAAATATAGAAAAATGGTTTTAAGAAACTACAAAGGTGCAGAAAATGAATGGAAACAAAAGCCCTAATTTTTAAACTCTAATTGAACCCTAATTTTATCAATTAAAACCTAAACCTAATTTTTATTTAAACTAAAATCAAAAATTATAAAACTATTTTATTTATTACAAAAGACAGGGTAGAAAGTGTAATAAAAGGAAGTAAAGGGTAGGCGGGAAATCTATAGGAAATTTACACTATAATGAAAACGGATGCCCCTTAACTTTGAGAAAATTACAAAACAGACCCTACGATCTAGCTTATTTTTGGCTTATTGAAAAAGTGGTTTTCAGCAAAAACTTAAAACTACAAACTTATAAAGGAACTTATTCTTAACAACTTTAATAAAGACACTTTGCACTTTTGTCTACTTAATAAGCTAGAAAACTAAGCTTTAAGTTCTGTTCACAGAAACAAAGGCTTAAAACTAGCTTTTAGATTTTGGCTTATATTGAGCTTATTATTAGATGAAAATGAAAATCAAAAGAAGCTATAAACTCACTAAGATGTAAACTAAAACTTACAGCTTATGTGTGATAATAAGCTAGTTTCTCTACTAGCTTAAACTACCTCTATTTATGACAGAATTGAAAAAGACTACTGTTTTAAAAAGCTTTTTTTAATAAGCTAAAGCACTTATTAAAAATCCAAAAAGCTAAAATTATGAATATAGAGTTCTAAAACTAATGTTGAGAACTAACCTAGATAAAGGATTATGATAAAAAACACTTGATCTAGAAATCAAAAAAAAAAAAAAGCTAAAACACAAAATGCTGCCAACACCACTTTTTTGTAAGGACTTTTAAACCTAATAATAAAACAAAGAAATGAAACTGAAAGCTTATCTATACTTAATCTAGTAGGAAGTCTACAATAGTGCTTAACTCTAAAGTCTAATTCCTACTTCTGACTACTAGAAAAAGCCTTAGAAAATGAATGAGCAACAACAGTTTAAAACTGTAGTTGTCAGAATGCAAATTGCAAAGCTTAAGTTCATGCTTAGTTGTTCCACTTAAGAACTCTCTAAAAAACTCATTACATGTAAATGATTTACACAACACCAAGTGATCTCTGATGCCATGAATTTCTTGTAAAAACTAAAACACTTAACACTCAAAACACTAACTGCCCTGGTGCTATGGAAGTATATTTAAACACTTAAAACTTTGGAATTCAACAATCTAACTCTTAAAACCTGTTTAAACCTTGATATTAAGACCTAACTCAGCTATGTAAAAGGTTTTGACAAGAATACTTTGACTTTAAGAGTCAAAAACACCTAGTTCCAAACACTCCTTATTAAACTTTGTCAAAACTAAATTGCTCTTAAGAACTATTTTAAAGCTAAAGCTCCTAAATACTTTTATCTACTCTTATTATGTCTAAACTATCTAAGCTATTCAAGCTCTAAAATGTCTAGCTTATTAGTGAAAATAAGCTAGTTTCTCTACTAGCTTAAACTACTACTATTTAAGACAGAATTAAAAAGTAAAAACTAACTTGATTTTAAACTAAGTAAGCTTAAAACTATTAAATCTATAAGCTAACTACACTAAATGAACAGGATTGAACATTAGAATTTAAAAGAAATAAGCAGTTTGAAATAAGCTATATATTTGCTAAAATGAAATGTAGAAAGTAAAACCTGAGTTTGTAGCCTCAGCACTAAGCCACTCTTGTTGAGTGAGTGGCTTAAAAATCAAACACCTAAGTGGCACCTTGCCTCTAAACCTGAGCAACAAGCTCAATAAGCTATAACAGCTTATTTCTCTCTTGAACTTCCAAATTTGAACACAAATGCCTTAAGTGATCATGATCTTGATTCAAATTGATGATAATGAGTAAAGGAATGAATATTAACAAAGTTTGACTGAATTTGAGCTTATCGACAGTAATAAGCTCAAATGAGCTTATTGAGAGCTTAATGAGTGAAAAGGCTTAAAAATGGATAATCAAAGGACAATTAAACTGGTAAACTGAATGTGATTACTCAATATGATGAAGTACAAGCTGAAATAAGAAGAGTACAAGTGCTTAAGCTGAGTTTGAAAAATACTTGAAAAAAATGCTTAAAACTAAAGAAAATACAAACTGAAAATTTAAAACAAAAACAACAACTCAAAAAAATGAAACCTAGAGGTCCTATTTATAGAGGATTAAAGAAGAGGGATGAAGAATTCTTGAATCTTCCATTCAATCTCAGCCGTTGAATCATCTATCAACAAATTTTGGCCGTTTGATCATGATTATGACGTGTTAGAACCAATCAGGGCTTGACACGTGGGCGTTTTGATGTGGAGGAGGTTTATGAACGAGCTTGAATGTTATAGAGGAGCGGGGGTGGGAAATTTTGTGATTGGGTTGTTTGTTGGATTTGGCGGGAAATTCAGTTATGGTGGTTAGAGGTTATAAGCCCGCGCCTGTGTGTATGAATGTTTGGAGTATTTGCAATAATGGTCCTTGTCTTTCTTCCCGTCCAAAATGAAGTATAAAAGAGGTTTGATATTGACAGCTTTGGCCCTTGTTCTTCATAACTTCCATTTTTCCTTTTATAATGAACTTTCCACTTAATGCAAATTAAGTCCTTGAACTTCAAAACTCCAAATGGGCCTTTGAAACTTTGCACACTTGTCACTATTGGTCCTTGGCTTTGATCATTGGCTTCCCGTCTTCACTCTTGACTTGACTTTTCCGTTTCTTTGTCGGTTTTTGACTGATTTTGCTTCTTTTTGTCCTTTTTATATCCTTTCCTGCACATTTAACACAAAAGCACACATTTTTCTATTCTTTTGGCATTTTCTTTCTTTCTGGCTTTTATTTGGCCAAAAACCGGGTATTAAATTAATTACAATTAAGCAATTTAATCATGTATCGACTATTTTTTTTTGTGAATTAAACAAGCTTAACCATTGAAGAAACGTATCCACTTCCACGAACCATGATTGGTTTTGGATCAACTTCAAAGATCAGTTGATTACCTCCAAGATCGACCTGCGTCTATATCACGCATCCAGAGTTTGGGAAAAAGACATTCTAAAAATGACATTTAGGACTCGCTATGGTCACTACAAGTTCCAAGTAATGCCTTTTGGACAGACCAACGCACCAGCGGTATTCATGGATCTGATGAATCGGGTGTGCAAGCCGTATTTAGACAAATTCGTAATAGTATTCATCGATGACATTCTGATTTACTCAAAGAGCAAGGCAGAACATGAAGAGCACCTTAAGTTAATTAATAAAGTGTGACTTAAGAAGGAGGAATTTACGCTTAAATTCTCAAAGTGAGAATTTTGGCTACACCAAAAGTACAGTTTTCTCTGATCACGTGATTGAAGTGAAGGCATTCACGTTGATCCTACGAAGATTGATTCGATTAAAGATTGGGCATCACCTAAGACACCTACAGAGATTCACTAATTCTTAGGTCTTGCCGGCTACTGCTGAAGATTTATCGAAGGTTTCTCAAAGATCGCTAAGCCAATGACTAAGTTGACTCAAAAGACGATGAAGTTTGACTGTGGGGAAAGGGAAGAAGTTGCTTTCCAACTATTAAAGCAGAAACAGTGTAGTGCGCCAATTTTGGCATTACCCGAAGGAAGCGAAACTTCAGTACTTATTGTTATGCTTCAACACAAAGGTTGGCGGCGGTTTTGATGCAAAGAGAGAAGGTGATAGCTTACGCATCCCGCCAACTCAAGGTTCAAGAGAAGAACTACACTACTTAAGATTTGGAGCTTGGATATGTGGTGTTCGCTCTAAAGATTTAGAGGCACTACCTGTATGGTACCAAGTGTGTCGTGTTCACTGCTCATAAGAGCTTGCAACATATTCTTGATCAGAAGGAGATGAACATGTGACAACGTAGATGGTTAGAGTTATAGAGTGATTACGACTGTGAGATACGTTATTATGCGTCGGGGCGTGGGGGAAAGCAAACGTGTGGCTGATGCCTCTACGTAGCCAAAAGGAAAGAGTTAAGCACACACTACCAGTTCAGATCTCACGCTTAAATGACCACTCGACTTAAGTCTCCCATATCAGATTTTAAATGCACAAGCTGAAGCGTTAAAGGAGGAGAACGTCAAGGAAGAAAATCTCAATGAAATGGACAAAAAGTTTGAGATTCGTGCTGACGGAACCCATTGTATTGAAAAACGAAGTTGGGTGCCACGTTTTGGTGGATTAAAGGATGTAATCATGATATGATTTACAGAAGTCAGAAGTACTTCCTAATCATACCGAGATCAGATAAGATGTATCATGATCTCAATAAGTTTTATATTGGATGGCCAATATGAAAGCGAAAATCGCCACTTTTACGACAGTACAGTGTATGACTATGTGCCAAGGTTAAGGCAGAATACCAAAAACCATCTGGTTTGTTGGACCAACTTGAGATTCCCCAGTGGAAATAATAAAACATTACCATGGATTTCGTTACTAAGTTGCAAAAGACATCGACTGGTCAAGATACCATTTGGGTAATCGTTGATTGTCAAACTAAGTCCGCACATTTCCTACCAATGAAAGAAACTGACTCAATAGAGAAACTAATGAGACAGTACTTAAAGGAAGTAGTCTCAAGGCATGGAGTGCCTATTTTGATCATTTCTGATAGAGATAGTTGATTTACATCTCATTTCTGGCAATCGCTTCAAAAAGCCTTAGGTACTCAGCTAGATAAGAGTTACAACTTATCATCCAAAAACTGATTTCAAAAAGCGAGAGGACCATTCTAAACATTAGAAGGTGGAGCGATGTTAGGTGGCATGTGTTGTGTGACTATAAAAGGGATGTAATAGACATCACCCCTTGGAGGAGTTCATCATACAACAACTGTTAACACAACACAGCAATTAAGGCTGCTTCATTCAAGGCTCTGTATGGCCAAAAGTGTCGATCACCTATTTGTTGGGCAGAAGTTAGAGATAGCCAACTCACTGACCTCGAGATCATTCATGAAACAACCGAGAAGATCATCCAGATTAAAAGCCAAATTTAAGCTGCTCGAGATCGTCAAAAGAGTTATGCCGATGTGAGGCGGAGACCACTTGAATTTCAAGTTGGAGATAAAGTCATGCTAAAAGTTTCACTATGGAAAGGAGTGATACGTTTTGAAAAATGGGGAAAGCTGAACCCGCGTTATATTAGGACCTATATCAAGAATTCTTGGCAAAGGTCGATACTGTAGCTTATAAACTTGAACTCCCAGAACAACTAAGTCGAGTGCATGGCACTTTTCACTCCTCGAATCTGAAGAAGTGTTTATCTGACGAAACACTTGTCCTTCCATTAGACGAAATCCAAATCGATGAAAAGCTTCACTTTATCGAAGAACCGGTTGAGATTTATAGACCTTGGGTCAAAGCTTTTAAGCAAAAAGTCCCGAAATCATATTGTTAAGGTTCAATGGAACTCGAGAAGAGGTCCCCATTTCACCTAGGAACGTGAAGATCAGTTTCAAAAGAAATACTCGCATCTGTTTTCAAAACCCGTAACTGCACCGAATGACACGGCTTAAGCTTTGAGGACAAAGTTCTCTTAACGGGGAAAGGATGTGACACCCCATAAAATTTCAGGTCAACATCTTTGACTTTTTTGTGCGTTAGTTTGACTTTTATTAATTAAGTGCTAATAAAACTATAAACCGGGAAATTATCCTGCGCGTAACTGAGAATCATAACCGAAAGCGTTCCGGTTCGCAATTTAATGTAGTCTTTTGTCGAATGCGCATTTTTACCTTTCGAACGAATATTTTAATTTTTATATCTTTCTTTTGAATTGTCGCGCGTTTTTAGTTTTTGCGTATACCGTAAATGGTGTTAAATATATCAAGTGCAATGAAAGAAAATATCTGAAAGCAATTTTGAGGCACACCCATTGGCCATGGTTTGTAAATTCACAAATCATCAAAAGACCCCCTTGGGTCCTTTGTTGTTTCATCCCTCCCCCCAGCCAACAAGTCTTTATAATTTTAGCTAGTTGGTCTCCATTTATACACTTTTCCCCTTGGATTACAAATTTGATGATTCTAAGTTCAAACCTCATTCATTGCATCTAGACACATCATTTTTCTTACTTATCTTCTCATTCATTTCTCTCATTTATTCTCTCTCACTAAAAACACACACATTAAAAATCTCTCTTCCCTTCCTCCTCTCTTGCATCGCCAAACCAAACAAACACCACCTTTTGGTGTTTATAACTCATTGATAAATGCTTAATTGTATCTATTAATTACCCGGGATTTTGCCAAATAAAAGCCAAGAAAATGCCAAAAGGATAGAAAAATGTGGCTTTTGTGCTTTTTGCAGGAAAGAGAATAAAGACAAAAGTGAGCAAAATCAGTCAAAACCGACAAAGAAACGGAAAAGACAAGACAAGAGTGAAGAATGGAAGCCAATCTTAAAAGCCGGATCAACCCGATACAACAAGGAAAGAAAGTCAATGAAGCTCAAAATGAAAGTCAAAGGTCCAATAGTGACAAGTTTGCAAAGTTTAAGGGCTAATTTGGAAGTTTCTAAGTTCAAAGGACCAAAGTTGCAAAAGCTAGAAAATTGGTTTATAAAGGGAAAAAGGAAATAGAAACCACAAGGGCCAGAGATGACAAGTTCTAAACTTATTTTACACTACAATTGTTGGAATGAAACGCAAGGGCTGTTTATGCATATAGCCTAAAGATTCAAACATAGCGCGGCTTAATCTTTCTCTATAACCGCCTCCCAACAAACTTTCCCGCCCAAAACGCAAACAAAACCCAACTTGCTAAAACCATCTTCCCCGTTCTTCCTCATTCACCTCACCTCGTATTAAAGCATCTCCACATCACTACGCACACGTGTCAAGCTCTAATTGGCCCGAACACCTCATGATTTGGATCCAACGGCTTATATTCAAAGGAGAAAGAATCAAGGGCTCGGATTAACTAAGATTCTTATCCTCTCATCATCATCTCTCTATAAATATAAGCTCAAGCCTTCAGAATGAGAGTTAGTTAGTTAGAGTTTTAGTTAGTTAAATTTGTAATTTTCTCTTTTAAAATTTCGTTTTACTGTTCATCGTTTTTCAATAGAGCTTTTAAACCTTTAAATTCAGTTGTACTACTTGTAACTTCACTTGTACTCTTCATTCCTAAGCAATAAAGCTATTTGAGTTGATTTCATTTTGAAGTTTTCGAGTTTTAAGCTGTTTTGAACTAATAAGCTTGCAATAAGCTAATATTAGCTTATACTATTTTCTCTTGTTCTAAAGTGTTTTGATATCACTTAAAGCTTTTTAATGCTGAATTTGTCTCTTATTGTTCAAAGTTACCCATTTTAGTTCAAGTTGATTCAAAATTGGAAGCTATTTGGAGTAATAAGCTCTTAAAAGCTTATTGAGCTTATTACTCAGGGTATAGAGGCAAGGTGCCAATAGGTTTATGTTTTAAGGTCACTCATTCAGAAAGAGTGACCTGGGTTCTGAGACTACAATAATCTCAGGTTTCATATTCTTAAAATCATTTCAGCTTATTCATTTAGCTTATTTCTTTGATTTTCTATGTGCTTTATTCTTTTCAAATTAGCTTAGTTAATATAGATATGCAAATTTTTAAGGCTAGTTGTAGTTAAAATCCATTAAGTACTCATTTTCTTAAAAACTGTCATTTAGTAATAAGTAGCTAGGAGAGTAACTAGCTTATTCCTATTAATAAGCTATAGGTTTTAGTTCTTAAATAGCTTAAATAGGTTAGTTTAAGTTAGAGTGGATATAAGGATTTTACAGTTTTAGTTTTAAAATAGATTTTAATTAGAATTCATTTTAGACAGAATTAGTTAAAGCTTGTTTGGATTAAGTTGTATTTGATCATTTAGAGTCAACATTTTCCCTGTCAATAAAGTAACAAATAGATATAGTATGAGATTGCAACAAATTCAAGTTATAAACAGGATTTAAAATTATAGTATATGTAGACTTTAAAAAAAAAAAAGCTTAAATATTCCTTTCTAGCGACCAGGCACATTATAATTTTATTTAATGTTTTGTAGATTTAAGGTGTTTTATTCATTCTGTTGATCCCACTTGGTTAATGCCATGAGTTAAATACATATAGGAAAGTTAGTTTAAAGAGTTCTAAACAATAGTTCTATAAGCCTGCACTTTAACTTGCACCAAGTACATTAGCGATAAATAAAGAAACTTAGTTACAAACTCTCTCTTATTTTCTTTACTCTGAATATCCTTTATACTTCTATCTAAATCAACACTTACCGCGAAATAGCCTTCCACATATCTATAGTACTCTATTAGTTTTACAATAAATCAACTCTCAATTTTCATTTCAAGCCATTTTAGATTAGCTTAAAGATCTCTTTGCAGAAAGGTAGTGATAGGCAGCTAGCTTAGAGTTTTAGCTTAATTTCTTTTTGATTTCTGAGAACCAGTGGTTTCTATCAAATTCCTTATATCTAGTTTTATTCAAAGTTCATAGGATTGCTTATTTCTAAAGTTTTAGTTTCTAAGATTTAGTTTTGAGCATTTTAGCTTATAAGGATTAGCAAAATTCCAATTAAAAGCATGAACCTTTTTCTTCACTTTTAATAGCAAATTCATTGTTAATCTTGTTAACTATTTGAGCTTAAAAGGAGATCTTTTCAGATATATCTAGAACACATCTTAAGCTTCTTATAAGTTCTTTTGGCTTTCATTTTCATTTAGAATTAAGCTAGATATAAGCCAAAGATTGAAAACGCTAGTAAACCTTTAGTTTCCGGTTGCAAACAAAGATATGCAAAATTCAAGCTTTTATCCAGTTTTGTTAAAAAAGTAGATAGTGCGCTTTGTATAAAGTTTGTATGTGTATAAGCTCATGAACCACTTTGTATTTTTAAAGTTTTTGCTTATTTCCACTTTTTAATAATCCAAAATAAGTCATAAACGTAGGTACTGTTTTAAATTACCAAAATTATGCGAAGGTTAACTACCCGTTTTAAAACTAGAGCGTAAATACATCACATTTACCCCAGCCTACAATTTTCTTTCTTTTCTTTACATTTTCTGGACCCTGTCTCCATCTATATCTATATCTCCAAAATAGAATTAATGCGTTGAGAGAGATGATGGGGGGGTAGGTAGTATCTATATATCCCACCCGCAGGGGGATGGTTGGGGAGGTGGGGGCATAGCAGAAGAGCATCTCCTAACTCCCCCCGCTCCACACTCCTAATCTTAAACCACAACTCGAACCTTCACCACACTACACATACAAGACCACACAAAGCTCACAACCGCTCGCTCTGGCGCACATCTACTCCAGCCCACATCGTTTTCACTCCAAAACCTCTAACACTCCAACCCCATCTCATAGACAACCTCAATAATCATCTAGCGAATCTCTACTTGCACAAGAGCGAGCGAGAGAGAGACCTCACTCCCTACACACATCCAGCCGCCTTCACCCCCACCGCTCACAACACCCTCCGCCCCTAAGCGACCTGCCATTCATTTTCTGCACAGTTTTATGTTGTTAAAAAACATTTTTCCCTTTATTTTTCCAGTTTAAGCCCATTCCAAAGACTACCCCATACTATAGAACAATACATTTCTAGAAACACACACACACACACGGCACATTCTAAGTAAGTAACATTTTCTTAAATAATTCATATAAATTAGAAAAATAATGAAAAATTTTGATTCTTTTTGTGAAAATTTCTTTTTAAATCTAGTAATTTTGAATATAAAAGTAGCATTTTAGTGTTAACAATTTTTAGAAAAAGTTTATTTTTTAGTAAATCTTTTTTTCTTTAAAATTCATAAAAAATTTCAAAAAGTTCACTTCTATAAAGTAATACCCCTACATGCGACCATCAGTAACAATAAACCTCCTCACCACACTTTATCATCTCTATGCCCACAATCTTCACTCACTAAGCCCCATCACTCTCTACTCTCCACCTACAAGACAACACTAGCTCTCTCACTCATTTCCACCAAACAAACGACTACCTCTCTCCTCTAGTCAACGCGAGAGAGAGCGAGTGGGTCCTCTCTAGTTATGAGAGAAATAGAGCATAATAGTGCTAGAAGAGAGTGAGAGAGAGGTGAGAGCGCTCCGCTTATAAAATAAGGAATCACTAGATAGTGCGACCTCACACTCAATTTATAGATAAAATCGACGGTACACAATATCGATTAAAACGGATCCATAGAAAAAAAACAAATAGAGAGTGCGTCGAATTCAAAAAATACATGCATTCAATTTCTCTCTCTCGA
Source organism: Tanacetum coccineum (assembly GCA_026074375.1). Lineage (NCBI taxonomy): Eukaryota > Viridiplantae > Streptophyta > Magnoliopsida > Asterales > Asteraceae > Tanacetum > Tanacetum coccineum. The sequence continues at coordinate 11,291 of BQNB010150452.1, forward strand.
AATGATATCTCTACTCGCCGAATCGCTCTAGATCCTCACGTACATAAAATAAAAAGATACATAATTCATATACTCTAAAATGCTCGACATTCTATATAATCAAATACTAAACCTCTATCCTCTATACACACAAAAGTTTCATCGCGTGCTCCTACGAGCGTATTCGGTTTGGGGTGGTGGGATTGAGTGGTTTTGGGTTGTTTTTGATTTTGGATTTTTTAATTTTTATGTAGTTTATAGTTGATGTTGGTTATTTTTAGATTTTAACGTAAATGAGGGTTAAAGTATAGTACAAGGTGTTATTTAATAAAGTTTTTATTTTTATTTTTGTGTGTTTTAGTTGTGAGTTGTTTTTAATGGTATTTCTCTTGTTTGAGAGTGAATTTTTGAGGAAGAATTTTCACGGGATTAATACTATATATAATAAATTTGTTACTAACCGATAAATTTTGACGAGCCGGGCTGGCCTGGGAAGACGTGAACGATTGTTGAAGATATATTCGTTGAAGTAGAAGTTTGTGAAGACCCTTTCCCTTTTTGGAAGAATTATTTTGCTAATTTTTTGTATAAAAATAGATAAAGAGTTTCATTAATGAATAACGATTCCTATCGAATTAGTAAAAAAATATATATAAATAAACAAATTTGGATACTAGCTATCCATCTTAAACCATTCCAATAAACAACAAAACAAATCGTGAGGTACTTGCGAGGTACGACGGACCTTTAAGTTTACAAACTATAAGGATAGTTTAAAAGGAAGAAGTGATTAGCTACTTTCTTAAAAGAAGTCATTGCTCCGCTAAGCTTTTTTCCGCTTCACGTTGTGCGTATTCTTGGGAGACTTAGTCAACGAAGGCTTGTAATAAACGATTACCTAAAAATATATTTAAAATTTTTGTATTCCCTTCCTTTAATGAAATACTAAAAATTGTAAATTTCCCAAAATAATCTTTTTAATCTCAAAAATTTTCTATTTTCTTATTTTCACTAGTGCAATGGCACGCTCGTTCTTTTCCTTTGAATATACAATTCCAGAAACGTAAACGTTCGACGTTCACGCGACAACGAACAAGAGGTCAATCCACTTGTTGAAGTAGCCGATTCAAATGGGCCGAATGTGACCGACCTATGCCGAGCAACTTCAAGCTCCCACTGGGGGTATGGAAAGTGCTATAGTTGTACCAAACATCAATAGCACAAAATTTTTAAACTTAAAATCCTCTCTCATTAATCGTCCTTGTTCAAAATCGAGAATTTTCGAGGAGGTAATATGAGGAGGCGCCCTCAGCTCACATTCGTACATTTTGAGAAGACATAACGAATACTCAAAGGTACCCATAGTACCTATACACCGAAACAATCAGAACTTTTTCTACATTTTCCATTTTCCTCTTGACGTGGGTTTGCAAAAAATGTGGCTTGACAAAGAACCACCCGAATTCTTATTCTTACATGGGATGACTAGTGCAAAGTTCATCAATTTTTTCTTCCACCATCAATAATACCAATCGTTTGCTTCGGAATGACAATTATGCGTTATTTTCGTCAAAATGTCCTCAAGAATAAGCTTTCTTCCTCGCGAAGCTTGGGACGTTTCAAAGGGAACTTCTCTAGAGGAAGATGTCCTCTGAATCACGGGTTTTCACTCCTGACGCACCAATTAGATATCATTTTTATAAATTCTATTGAGCTATAATGATCAAGATTTCTCTAATTTCCGCTGCCGTGTGCAATATTTCTCGTTACAAAAGTCCAACCTAAGGGGCTATACAAATCATCAAGAGAAAGGCCAAAGTTAAGATGTTCACTGGAACGCGCGTGATGCGAGTTAGTACGAATGCTCCTCCATTTCTTTCCACTTCTTCATCATCTAACTTTTGGAGTAACGCAGACAAATGGCAGCGGTGCATTAGAGGATATAGTATGACATTGACTTTTAGGAATGAGAATGAAATGAGCATGTAAAAATATGATGATAATAAGTCTTGTTCCTACTATCGTCCGTAGCCGATAAAGAGCAGAGGAGGAAAGGAGTAGCTACTTAGTGTAATTAATCATAGGTTTTAAATTGTGTGCCCAATGACAAAGAGGAGGTTAAATGAGTACCCCGGTTTATCATTGTATAATTTCCAACAAATTTTCATCAACCCTTCGTTCATAATTTAAGATATGTTCTAAGAATTGAGATTCTTGGGTTACCAGTACTCACCCAACTTAGCGAACGCAAATAAGACCCCCCAGCTTTACACCTAACCCATTCCACACGCAACTAGACACACAACATGTTGAGTACAATGGTCCCCCATGGGGACAATGGGAATAGAAAAGTTAACCAAACCAATCAATTCACCATTGAGCATAACACGTAAGCCTTAACACAAACAATCACCAGGCTTAAAAAAAAAAAAATCCAAACAGAGTCCCGAGTACAAAACAGAGTTCTGTTACTCTTACCAATGTTTGAGGCTTACAACAATAAGCAAATATTAAGTTAACTTTATGAATAATTTGGCAAAAGAATATTGAAAGATATCCAAAAGGAACAACAAGATTTTCAAGAACTGACAAAGTAAATTTTCAAAGATATGATGCTTAAGCATGTTTCAAAGCAAATGGGAAATAAACAATGCATCAAGTTCAGGAACTTTAACCATAGTGAATAGCCTCACAAGATCCAAGGTTTGAAGAAGAGCCGATTACGACTCGAGTCTTTTCCAAATGTAGTGTTAAAACAACTTTCGGTTTTGACAATTCTAGCCCTTGTGGTTTTCAAAACAGGAAATGGGCTTTATCGAATTATGTTAAATGAGCTTTATCGAATTAATCCACAAGAGAGTCCAAAATTGGAATAGAGTGTGATTTTCCTTTTTGTGATGATTTTCAAAGTTTCAAGACTTTTTCAAACCCTCTCTTTGAGAAAAAAGATGATTTTCCCTCTAGAAATGACGAGTCAATTCTTAAGGAGGAGGTTCATAAGGAAACTCTTAAGAGTTATTTGAACTCTCTTTTTGAAGACGACGAGGAAATCATTTCTATTGAGTCTTTACCAAAAAATGACTTTGATAATGATGATAATCTCTTTGAGATGGATTCTAAAAATGATGAGTGGAAAAGAATTTTGTATGGAGAAGATTTTGAGAGAATGGATTCTGATAGTGATAAAACCAAAGATTTTGACAAATCAAGTTCAAGTGTTTTTAAGAGCTTAAGTGATGAATTTGAACCCGGTGGTTCAAGTTATGTTGAAGGAAATGATTTGGTTTGTTATGAGGATTTTCATGTAAGTGATGCTTTATTCTCAAAAATCAATGAGGATAAAGTTTTCAACCCGGGTATTCTAGTTGATAAGAACTCTAAAGTTGAGCCTAAGAATGATATTTTGAACCCTAAGGTCTTAGTTTTTGATCCGGGTATTTTTGATAATGTGCTTACAAGGAAGAGTTCTTTAACTCTTAAGATTTTTAACCTACCCTCAATTGTCCCACCTTTCATTCGTACTAATTCCCTAGTTTGGGGAGGTTTCCACCTTTTGGAATTTCTTCACCCTCACTATTATCCTCCATGATGACCTAGTTTGAGGAAAAGAGTCAAGCGAGGGGATCAATAATAAACTATGCGCTTCGTGGAGCACCCTATGCTTATCCTTTTTATCTTCTTTTTATTTTCTCTTTGCTTCTCCAAGGACAAATCAATTCGGGGGCGAGTATAGCTTGTACTCGGTAAACAAAAACTAAGCCGTTTTAAGTAATTTTTGAGCTAACAATGTAAAAGATGAGAGGAAGCTTGTTCTTTTTTGTTCTTGTTGGTTGTTTGTGCTTATTTGTCTAGGTTTTCCGGATTTTGGAAGATTCATGGATCAAAATTGTGGAAGAACAAAGCAATGCCCACAATTTCCATTGATGGTTTTCAATCTTCTCTTCATAAAGTGGAAAATCTTTTATCTTTGTCTTTATCGAACTAACATCTATTCTTTTGGCATGACCTTAGAATTTTTGTTAAGATTCCTTTTGACACTTATTTTTAAAACATTGAGGACAATGTTTCATTTTAGTTTGGGGAAGGATATCTTCGATATTGACTTGCACTTCACGCAACCTTGTTTGAATCTTTTTGAATTACCTTTTTGTGAAAAAGTGAAAATTTTTAAATTTTTGCTTACAAGAGAAGCTCAAAAGAAGCTTAGTTTGAGGAAAAAAACACCACTTTTTGGTAATCCGTTGGTGAGAAATAGGAGTTAATTTTGACTTGACCGGGTGAAAATGCCCTGCGTAGTTCTTAACCTACTTTTGTGGGGCCTAAGCTTTCACAATCCTATTGCTATTTGGATTTTAAAAATGTGAAGAACAAGAATGATGTAGTTAAATATAAGTGTATTTGCTTAAGCAAGGTTTATTTGGAAAACCTAAAGCTTATATGAATGATTTGTGTTTTTTTACTCCCATAAGCTCTTAACACACTTAATCGTACGTGCTCTTTTTAATTTAACTAAGTCAACCAATGTCTTTAGAAAAAGTCTTACATTTTGAAAAATAATTCATCTATTATGTAAGTAAGATTTTTGGTTTAAAATTTATAAGTTAATTTTCTAAAGTGAAATTTTTTTCCATTCACCAAAAATATAATTATAAAAAAATGCCAATGAAGCATTCGCAAAAGTAAAATAATAAAAGCTATATATAGTTTTAATCGTTGGCATATCCATGTTGAGAGTGAGACTCGGATGGGGTCGCAACTAAG
>BQNB010150453.1:0-11221 GCA_026074375.1 Tanacetum coccineum
ATATGAGATTAATCAATTAATGATTAATCCTAATTTCAGGGGTTATAACAGGATTCAAACAAAAGGGAAGATGGAATTTAGATTGTTAATTTGTAGACTCACATAATTTTTACAAACAAAAATTTACACCAACATGTGGCATGTGTGGTGTACCAATTAGATTACATGAAGTTTTCTCTTTCTTACTTTTTACTTTCCATAATCAAGTGACACATGTAGGTGTGGATATATTTTTGTAAAAATTATGTGAGTCTAGCATTTCTCAACAAAAATATCAAAGGGTGTTGTTAGGGGCACTCTTAGGTATTTTTTTTTCCTACTTTGCGTACGGATAAAGACAATCGTTTATCGTTTTCTCCTACTTATTTTCTTTTTGTTAGTAATTTTGACTTATTAAACTTTAAATTTATGTTTTGTATATATATATATATATATATATATATATATATATAGTATATAATATATATCTATATATAGTTAGAAGGGGATCCAATGAGAAGAATATTAAAATGAGAATAGTGAGAAGTATTATGAAAACAATTTAAATAAAAGGAGGAGATATTTAAATGTGAGATGTCGCCCTTTTGTGTGCATCGAAAATGTGTGGTTGTGGTTTCTTCTTATCCGTTCATTTTAGTTATTTTCTCATTTTGATGCCTCACTATATATATATATATTAATTATTATATATATTTATATATATATATATACTTTTATATATTATATATATATCATATATATATTAGGATCAGTGTGAAGTAATTTAAAATAAAAGTGGTGTTGAGGATGTGACTAAAACCACACATTTGAGATGCAACGACTTTCATTAGATGCATTTCTATTCATCTAGATACACCATATTGAGTTTCGAAAGTTAATTTGATGTGTAGATGGTGCAAATTGATTTTCATGATTTTGGCACATGTAGAGGACCAAAAAACAAGAGGAATCATGAAATGCATCTAATATACGTATATGCATCTAATTAAAAGCTAGAAAACACATTCTGATGCATTATAATGCATCTAAGATTATAGATATGCATCTAATTTAAGTCAGTGCATCTCAAATATGCGGTTATAGTTACTTCTTATCCTTCTTATTTTAAGAAATATTCTCATTTGATCCTAACTCTATATATATATATATATATATATATATATAACAAAAACAAAATTATAAAAATTAAAAAATAAAGATAAATGATCAATCATGATATTTAATCCTTATCCTTTAGGAGATTGAAATCAAAAAAACGGAATTTCAACAAATGATTTTGAATCAATCGTCGATACTTTAATTTCAACAATCTAAATTCCATCTTCCCTTTTGTTTGAATTCTGTTATAACCCCTGAAATTGGGATTAATCATTGATTGATTAATCTCATATCGAGCGTGTTAGGCGGGTTTCTCATCTTGGATTTTTGTAATTTAGATCTGTTATTCTCATCTTCAAATCGATTCCATTTCCGTTTCCGATTAATCCCTGCCTCCATTAAACCCTAGCTATTTTCGATTAATAGATCTCCCTTCAATCCAAAGATGGGTAGATTTCGTTCAAAAGAAGATGATGTGTCAAAGATTTCGACATCGATTTTTGTTACAAATTTCCCGGACTCCTTCTCTGCTAAGGATCTATTCCACTCATGTAAGCAATATGGTCATGTGGTCGATTCGTTTATTCCAACAAAGAGAGACTAATAGATGGTAAGGTTTTGGATTGTTACGTTTTCAATGTCTTTAATGTGGAGGATTGGTAAATAACTTAATAGTACGATTTGGGTGGAGTCGATCGAAATTCATGGTAATGTTTGCAAGATTCAAAGGAGAGTTATGAAGGGATGTGTTAAACGTGGATAAAAAAGACTAAGAATGAATCGAATAAAAGGAAGTTTGATGGGTCTCATAAGAATGTGGAAAATACAGTTATTGGTAAATCATTTGTGTCTGTGGTGAAGACTAGCCGAATGCCACTAGATAAGGAATCTCCTCCTGCGATTGTCCTTGAAGATGATTGTTTGAATGAGAAGGATCTCACTCTGTCGTTCATGGGCAAAGTCAAAGAGATGGCCTCTTTAGTCAATCTTAAGAAGGCGCTTTGTAATGAAGGTTTTGATGTGGTTAAGATTAGCTATTTGGGAGAACTTTGGGTATTACTCGAATTCGAGACTGCGAAGGCTAAAGATTCATTTAGGGGTAATGTTGGTGTGGGCTCTTGGTGTTTTTTGGTCATAATAAGGCTTAGCCGAGTTTATTCCTAAGGTAGGATTGGTTTGGATGGAATTGGACGGTGTTCCATTATATTCTCGTGGTCCTACTTTCTATCTTTATTGCTGCTAAATTGGGGTGAAGTTATTGGATGTTGGATGATTATGATGAGTCGATATCTTCATTCAAAGATTTGCATTCTTTTTAAGGGTTTGTGAGTCATTCTACGAAGAGCTTCAAAATTGTTTTTCGGGGTAAGGTTTATTGGGTGCGCGCAAGTGAAGTTCTAGGGTGGACTCCTGAATTTTCCGAAGAGGATGAGGAAGACGAATTATCAGTGGAGGATAACAATGATGGCAGAATTAATGATCTCGAGGCAAATATAATGGGCATTGTGATCGAGAGTGGCGTTGGGAGGAGGTGCTTGAAACACTGTCTTGATCAATCCTGATGATCTGAAGGACAAAACACTCGGAAGATCCTTTTGGTTTATACCCTTTATTGAATAAAAGGAATATATCGAATTGGCATGAAAGCGTTACATGAAGATGATCATGTTTGTCTCATCCGGACCGGGTTTCAATCCGGAGGTGGGTTTGAATGAAGGTTAATACTGTTAATCATTGACATGAAGGACTAGGAGAAATGAGGAGAGATGAAATTTCGTTTGATAAACCTTGAAATGGTTAAGGATTTAATTCTGAGTAGGTAAACAAAAATTGAGATTCAAAGCGTTCAGGGTCACTCTAAAGTACTCTGTTCTGCCGTTGAACGGGGGTTCTATTTTAAATCTTATGGAGGAAGTTGTGAAGTGGGCCAAACTATGGGATATTATCATGGATGGCTGTGCCATCAAGGAAATCACTCGAGATCATGGGAAATCCCAGGAGAATTTGGGGTTAATCGATGAATTTTTATTCTTTGATCGTTCTAGGCTCGACCAAAAGGCCAAAAATAGATTAGGTGTAACGGGTTTGTTGTGTAAAAATAAAGTGAATTTTGTGCGTGTCTTCAGAAAACTAAGTTGGGGTATATTGATCTAAGTAGTGTGAGGTCTTGTCTGGGGTAATTCTAATTTTGCTTATGTGCATGTGAATGCCGTTGGTAACCGGGAGGTATCTTGTGCATTTGGGATCCTATTCTTTAGGAGGAGTAGCTTTTCGAGATCGGACTATTTTGTCATGTTCGAGGTTGTGTGTGGTTGAATCGGGATTGATCTTATGATAGTGGTTGTTTATTGCGCTCAAGGAGGTCTAAAGAAAAGCGTATGTTATAGGATTATTTGGCTCAATGTGTCGAAATAATTGGGTTGTACAACTTGTTTGATGGGCGGCTTTAATTGAGGTGAGATATACATCGGTCAGTATGGGTCGAATTTTATTCTCACGACGCCGAGATTTTCTATTCATTAATATACAACGCGGGTCTTGATGAAGGTCCCTTTAGAGGAAGTGTATATACCTAGTGTCTAATCTGCTTCTAAAAGGAGTAATTGGGATCGATTTTTTGTTTCTAGAATATTTGTTGAGCATGTGTCCCTAATATCACTAGCTATAACTTGGAGCGGTTTATTTCAGACCATCGTCTTTTTATTTACGTGTACGTCGGTATGGATTACGGTCCTATTCCTTTTCGATTCTATGTTACTGGCTGGAAGTTGATAGTTTTGACAAGTTGGGTTAGGGTTTCTTGGAACGTTGCTTGTTACAAGAAAAATTGCCATCGAAACTTCTTGGGGTAAATTAAATTTCTTTAAGGACCGTATTCGGAGCTGACTCTCTATTTCATAGGTCACGGAATTCAGCGAGGTGAGATTATTTCTTAAAGAGTGTTCGCGGTCTTGTGATGAGGTTAATGATAAAGGGAGATTACTCGAATGAGGGTGGTCATAAACGTACGGAGATTTCAACAAGATCATCAGTAAATAATATTCAAGCTTCGGAAATTGCTCAAAAAGCCAAGATTAAATGGGCAATGATAAGGAGATGAAAATGTGAAGTTTTTTCATGGTATGCTAAACAAGAAGCGCAATCAATATAATATTCGGGGTATTATGGTGAATGGACGTGGGTCGATGACCCGGTTCAGGTAAAGCGTGAATTATTTGAACATTTTCGGGTAGGTTCGTTATTAAACCATCAGTGAATCGAGCGTGTATTGATACCCCTTTTCCTGTCTCCCTATCGATTGATCAGAAAGAGGATATGGAACGCAGGATTTCTAAAGAGGAGGTTAAAAGGGCTGTGTGGGATTGCGGCGTTGATAAGTCTCCGGGTCCGGATGGTTTTTCATTTTGCTTTTTACACGTCATTTTTGGCCTTGTGATTGAGTAAGGAAGTTTTTTGTTCGAGGCTGTTGAATATTTTTTATTGTATGTGTGAATACCGACATGGATGTAACTCGAACTTTATTGCTTTGATTCCTAAAATCCTTGATGCCTACCATAGTAAGGATTTTCGTTATAAGTTTGATCGGGAGTTTATTCAAGATTATTGTAAAATCTTGGCGAACGATTAGTGGTGGTTGTGTGCTTGGTGATCTTGTCAATGAGGTTCAATCAGCTTTTGTGGGGACAGACAATCCTTGACGGTCCATTTATTCTTGTGAGGTTCTTCAATGGTGTGTAGAAAGAAAAAACACGCTTTATTTTCATATGTTTGATTTCGAAGAAAGCATTTTGTTTCGGTCCGCTGGATTTCGTGGATGATGCGTTAAATAAATTTGGTTTCGGTGAAAGATTGGCGGACTTGGATTCAATGTTGTCTTAGATCATCAGGGGGTCCTTTCTTGTACAACCGGTTAGTCCTACGGAGGAATTTAATTTTTTTTTTAAGAGGGTCTTTAAACAAGGTGATCCTTTATCCTCTTTTTTATTCATTCTTATTATGGAGAGCTTGCATATTTCTTTTCAACGTGTGGTTGATGCGGGTATGTTTACGGGGATCAAAATTAATTCCATGGTGAATTTGTCTCATTTGTTTTATGCGGATGATGCAATCTTTCTTGGCCAATAGAGTGAGCTTAATATCGATTCGTTAGTTCGAGTTTTGGATTATTTTTTCCGGGCTTCTGGTCTTCGTATTAACATGTGTAAGAGTAAGATTATGGGTGTTAACGTTAAAGATGGCTGGTTAAAAACGCGGCTTCTAAACTTGGGGTGTATTGTCTTAGAATCCATTCAACTTATTTGGTGTACGAAGTTGGGGGAAATATGTCAAGATAGCAAGCTTGGAAAGAAGTGGTGGACAGGTGTTTATCTCTGTCTTTTCTAGATGGAAGATGAAACTCCTTTCAATCGGAGGGCAAGACTCACTCTTCTTAAGTCCGTGTTAGGATCTATGCCAATCTTCCATATGTCCATGTTTAAGGTTCCCTCGAGTATTCTTAAATCTCTTGAATCTATTCGTAGTCGGTTTCTTTGTTGGGCCAGGATCAGAAGAGTAACAAAGGCTTCTTGGGGTAAAGTGGGCAACAGGTCCTAAACTCCGAAGGATATAATGGTGTTGTTTAGGGGTATCAAGCTTGTTTGCCCTTAATAGAGGTCTCATGCTCAAGTGGGTTTGGCGGTTCTATTCTCAGAAATGTTCCTTATGGACTAAAGTGATTAAGGCTATTTATGGGGAGGACGGGAATTTGAACAAGGATGTTTCTGGTGGAGTTCGAATCCATGCTGGAATCGATAGTTCAAGATAGTATGGGTCGTTACAAGGTCGGGGTATTAATGTTGCAGATTACATCCGATTGAAGCTGGGGAATGGGGAGAACACGCGGTTCTGGGTCGACAATTGGTATGAAGGCGGTGCCATCAAAGAGCTGTTCCCACGTATGTTCACTCTTGAGTTGAATAAGAATGCTACTGTTAGTTCGAAATGAATGGTCAAGTATAGAATAACTCATTTCGAAGAAAAGCGGAGAGTGTGAATTGAGAGATGCAATTAACTCTTTGGCGGAGATTATCGGGATGACTACTCTCGTGCCTTGCGAAGATCGTTAAGTTTTGGTCGTTAGAAAGTGATGGGTCTTTTCGGTGGCTTCATTTCGAAAGGAGATTGTGGGAATCGGTTTCCAGGATGTTAGGTTGCCAACTAGGTGGGTTAAATCTGTGCCAATTCAGTTCGAATATATAATGGATTGGAAAGGTCAACTAACGGCTACCAACGAGTTTTACTGTCTTCGTCGTGAGTGGATATTGATTCGATTGTTTGTCCAATTTTGTAATGACGGTGTGGATCTCGACAAACCATATTTTTCTTTCAATGCGTTGTATGAGACAGATTATGCGTATGATAAGATTTCTTATTGTGGCAATATCGATATTCGGATGGGTATTCTTTCGACGGAATGGCGTGTTTGGTTGGTTTCTATTCGGTTTCAATCCCAATCTCAATGCTTTATGAGGGTATTATATCATGGTTTGTGGGTGGTAATTTGTGGAATTTCGCAACATTGCTTCTGTTTGTAAGAAGATCCCTGAAAAGACGTATATTTGATATTTAGTTTCTAGTTATTTTTTTTGGTGTTAAATTAAATGTTAAAGCGATCGTGTTCAAGTGGGACGATTGGCTTAAGAACCCTTATATTGTTCTTGTTTGATCTAGCTCCTTGCTGGTGTTTTAATAAATCGCCGTTCAAAAAAAATAATAAAGATAAAAGGGTTGCCAATATCCCTTTTAAGATGTTTGTACATCAACCATTATTAAACATATTTTAAAATACTTTTACTCAAATTAGTATAGTGCTTGCTTTAATTATGACGTTCGCAAAAAGAAGTGTCTCCATTCGTGATGGTTAATTGATTTGTTGTGGCACGCTGCAATACGTATAGGATCCCAAAACAAATTAAAGTTGAGTGCATCTACTTTTAATATCAATTTCTTAAGTTTGCTAATTGAATGAATAGGAATGAATAGGAAAACAATGATACAAATGTCTTTTTAAATTACTACGATACATTTTTATGAATTTGTATGGTTTTACAAATGAAAAATCATATAAAATTCTTTGTTACAATACATTTTTATGGATTTGTATGCTTTTACAATGACTAATAGTAAGGCGAAAAAAATCAAAGCAATTAATATACAACCCGTCGCGAATCACGGGCAATATTTTTCTAGTTTACATCATTTGTATCATTTCATGTACTATACTTGTTACTCAAAACTGTCGATGCATTTCTAACGATCGATACACGTACAGTAGACACCATATATACTATATTTCTGCACAAATGAGATTTTGCCCGATGAAACTGCTGAGTTCGATATATGCTTTTGTTGAAAAAGAAAAAGAAAGATAAAAAGGTAATTATCACATATTAGGGTCACGTACTCACATGCTAATGAACATTTTGATATTTCTATGTGGTTGAGAAGTGAGAACGCTCACAGAGTCACAGCCAAAACAGAATGACCCGCCTTTCTAAAAAAGAAAAGAAAAAAAAAAACAGAATGACCCACCACGTTGCTCCTTTGTGTTAATAGCACGTTAGACCGGTTGTATATTCACTCACTAAAGCGGTAAAAATATCATTTACCGTCACTTCGGCGCCATCTAATTGTAAAATACCAAAGATTTATAACAGAACATAGTTTTGAGAATAAGCTAACATAAACTTAAACTTTAATGGACCCAAAGCCCACAGACCATTGGGTAAATGACTCGTCTAACACTCCCCCGCAGTTTGAACGGGTGTCTTCCGGACGGACAAACTGGATAGAATGTTGAAATCGCCTTACTTCTCTTCTTCTTTCTTTCTTCTCTTCTTCGTTGATTGTTTGCACGGAGATGGACTTGTATCTGAAAACATAATTGTATACTGCTTCGCGGGTTCCTCCATTTTTTAAGACGTTATTTTTACGTCATGGCTTACTTTGCCTTTAGGAGGGAGCAGCAATTTGGTGGTCAACTTTGTTGTCAACGACAATGATCTTCGACAATGAAAACAATTAGACGAGGAAGAAAAAAATATGGTTGATCGAAGGCGGCTCAACATATTTTGTGTGTTTTGACGGCTATGGTTTAAGGTTTATGAATGGAATACGAAAATGAAATCCTAAATAAACAAAAATAATAAAGCGAAAAAAACAAAACCGTATACTTCGATTATACATAAAAAGGTTTCATTATATTATACTTCTATTCGTATTGTCTTAACTAGCAATTCGAATTTTTTTATTTATCTTTTAAAATAATTCTAATTCTCAAATCAAGTATATTGATTACAATATACCAGTGAACACTGAACAAGAGTTTGCCTAATTGAGCCATTATAAACTCACATATACACGGCAAGAGTGATGTTGAAACTGTTTTGGTGCTTTAAAGATGAAATATTCAAGCTAATAAGGATTCATGAAGACTTTTTTCGAAATAAATCTTTATATTATTCGCTTCATTATTTTTCATTAAGTTCCTTAACCTTTTTTGTTTTTAATTGAGCATTCTATAAGACTTTTTAATTTGTTTAATTTTTATTTGAAATTTTTTGTTTTTATTATTAATTTTTATATTATATTTTGGGAAATCTTTTATTTTTTTTTTTCTAATTTTTTGGAGTTCACTTGAATTGGTTCTCTCTTGGTTTATATCCACGAAACCAAACCCGAATTCTAATTCTGGTGTACGGTTTGGTTTTTTTACATTCTATAATTGGTTTGTTTGAGTTTTGGTTTTAACTTGAAAATTTTCAAAACGATGAACCCGAACCGTACAACCCACAAACCCGAAAAACCGAACCGTTGAACCACCCCTATTTTAGGAGGAGCAGCTAATTTGGTGGGTCAACTTGTTATCCCCCCCCAACGAAATGATTTCGACAATGAGAAACAAATAGACGAGGAAGAAAAAAATTATGGTTGATGAAGGCGAACTTCAAACTATTTTGTTGGGTTTTGGAACGGATATTGCAGATTAGTTTAAGGTTTATGAAGGATTACGAAAAATGAATATAAATAAAAACCCCACAATTATAAAGCGAAAAAAAAACGGAATCCCTCCGAATCACTGGCAAGTAGCGATTGATACGGAGGATACTCAATTTCTTGTTGGTCGGATCTTACTTTAAAGTCTCGAATCACCATGTAATATTCCAAAGAGATTTATTATTACTGATTGAATGAATTCCTAATTACACAAAATAGCATGTCTATTTATAATAGAACATAGCTTTAAGAATAAGCTAACATGAATCTAAACCCTAATGGACCCAAAACTCACAAACCGGATTGAGCCAATGACTCATCTAACAGTAATCACCTGACTTCTCGCTCACTCATCACTCACATCCACACAACCCTCACTTGCAACTCACCATTTATCTATAATCTACTTAAACACACGCACATATATACATAAAAAAAACTATCCCACGCAGCCTTTTGGTTTGGTCGTGATCCTTACAGGACGTACTCTCTTTTTTGGTCGTCACACGTGAGAGGTAGGTAACGCTACTCAAGCTTGAGGGGTGCCCTCACATTGCGCTCATGCACCTGCATTAACTGATACACCCATGTTTAGAAAATTATTATAGTTTATTATGTTGGTCTATTGTTTAGGAAAGTATCTCGTATTTTGTGTGTCATTGTTTAGGAAATGATCTTGTATTATTATAGGAGTTATCTTGTAGTTTTCATCAATGTAATCAATCAATCAAAGTTAAAGATAAACAAATCTCTAATCTTCTCTTCTCTTTTCTGACGGAGCTAGCAGACGTTTAAAGTGGTGCCCTATCCCGATACAACCCTTAACAGGGTCGTATCAAATGGTGCTTTCATTGAGATATATTTTGATCTTTAATTTGATTGATTGAATAATTATAATGAAAAGTACAAGAGTATTTATAATAGCTTAATGGGTCATAGGCCTATTATGGCTATTATGACTTTCCTAAACAATTAGTCAAACACATTGAATGCGAAGACATTCCTAAACAATGACTTTCCTAACACAAGAAGAAAACATAAATATATTCCGACACGAAACATTCCTAAACAAATAGTCAAACATTATCATTCCTAAACCGAAAGCGTAACATTAACTTGGTCTAATATGGAACTCTAATGAGAGGTTGCAATACATCTTTACATTTTGACATTTAACTGAGTCAGGCACAAGTATTATGTACTTCAAAATTAATTTTAAATCTAAAAGTAAAGCACTATTATTATGACACATTTGATTTTCTTCTTTTTTCACCGTCAGTCACTTAATTACATTAAAGGTTATAAAGTAAATTTCATTTTGTTGTTCACAACTTGACATTGCAAAATACTAGTAGTATTATTTTGGTGAGTTTTTATATGAAAGTGATGGATGAGCCGATTATAACGCCGGTAACGTACCAAGCGCACATGCATATCTCCACTTGACTACAAAAAACAATTTGTGTTTTAACAAAAAAACCAAAACAGTTAGACACAGCCAAAACCTGTCTACTTTTCAATGTTGGTATCCTTTTATTTCAAGTAATTTATTTCCATATATATATTACAGAATTTCAATTCACAACTATGCGTTAAATAGTTAATCTTCTATATTTCCGTTTGACCTTTTTATCAATCATACACTTCTGTAATATTATTAAGAGTTAATTGCATAAATGGTTCCTGTGGTCTGTCGGGTTTAACGAAAATAGTCCCTAAACTTTTTTTTTTCCCGGATCCCCTCCCTGTGGTTTCGACCCATATCGGGTTTGGTCCCTTGACCAACATTTTCGTCAGTTGACCGTTTACTTTATGGGTATTTTGGTCTTTTCAAATGTATTCACATTAAAACCTATATAACTTTAAAAGTATGGTCCCTGTGGTTCCTATGATATCACAAATTTAGTCCTTATTTTTTTAACTTTTTAATTAATATGTGTGTTAATTTTTTTTTGATTACAAGTTATTCAAAATGTTTGAGCAGATCCATGGATTCTCATCCTCATCAGGTAAATCATCAATCTAATTCCTTTCAATCTTGGTGTTTGAATTCGTTATAACCCCTGAAATTGAGATCTATCATCTTTGA
>BQNB010150454.1:0-10778 GCA_026074375.1 Tanacetum coccineum
TGATATCCACTTCCTGCACAATACAAATGCAAAACAAACATATATTTGGCAGTTTTTGTCTGTTTTTGGTCATTTAAGCTCGTTTTTAGAGGTAAAAGATATGTGTAATTAAGCACTTATCAGTCACTATCAGTGTAAGCAACTAGTTCAAATGGAGAATCCCTAGAATACCAAAGGCCTAATGTTGGTTTGCCTTTCAAATATCTAAAAATTCTCTTTACAGCTAAGAGATGTGATGTCTTTGGAGTAACTTGAAATCTAGCACATGCACATACTGCAAACATAATATCTGGCCTAGATGTTGTGAGATACATCAAAGACATAATCATAGATCTATAGAGATGTACATCAACATCATCAGCATCTCCATCTTTGACTAAAGGCTTTTCCAAATCAACTAGAGTAGAAGCAGACTTCACATCTGTGTAGTTGAATTTCTTCAAAATCTCAGCTACATATTTATCCTGATTGATAAATATTCCATCTTCCTTCTGTTGTACTTGTAATCCTAGAAAGAAAGTAAGTTCTCCCATAGAACTCATCTGAAACTTATCCTTCATAAGCTTCTCAAATGCAGTACACAGTTCCTTGTTTGTAGAGCCAAAGATAATGTCATCAACATAAACCTGTACAAGCAAAATATCTTCTTTTTGCTTCTTGATAAATAATGTCTGATCTATCTTCCCTCTTTTAAACCCATTGTCTAACAGATAGTTAGCCAAAGTTTCATACCATGCTCTTGGTGCTTGATGCAACCCATAAAGTGCCTTGACCACCTTGTAAACTTTGTCTGGATGGTCAAGATCTTTAAATCCTTGTAGTTGAGTAACATAAACCTCTTCCTTAATGGTTCCATATAAGAATGCACTCTTCACATCCATTTGATATACCAGAAAACCCATAAAAGAAGCATAGGCTAAAAACAATTTTATGGCCTCAATTCTTGCCACAGGAGCAAAAACTTCTTCATAATCCATACCTTCTTCTTGTCTATGACCCTGTGCAACCAACCTTGCTTTATTCCTAATTACAATCCATCTTTTATCTTTCTTATTTTTGAAGACACATTTTGTTCCAATGGCCCTCTTCCCATTAGGCAAATCCATAAGTTTCTAAACCTGTTAGAGTTTGAATTGCAGAAGTTCTTCCTGCATTGCTTCCACCTAAGATGAATCAGATAAAGCTTTAGCAATGCTTGTGGGTTCAATCTGGGATAAGAAACAAGCATACAAATAAGTATTCAGGGTATCATGTGATTTCTCTTTATAAACAGCACTGAGAAACCCTTGTTCAGAAGTAGGTTTTGCCATTCTTCTTGTCTGAACAGATGACTTCACATCACCAATCACATTTTTAATTGGATGATCTATATGAATTTTTGTATTGGGAGTGGTTGGAACTGTATAGGAATTAAGGATGTTCCCCAAATCAACTTCTGGTTCATCTTCATCACTGAAGAACTCAACATGAGTGGCTTCAAGTGTATGACTAGCTCCCATTGTGAACATGTCTTTAGGGTTATCTGGATCAGATGAACTAGCAATATTAACTGATGGATCGACATTATTAAGTTTAAAACGACCAGTATTAACTTCTGGACTGGCAGTATTAACATGTTGTCCAGCAGTGTTGATAAAAATGTAATGCCTAAAAACATTACTAATATTTTTTCACATCTTTACGTTTTGATAATCACAAAATATAAAAACGTTCAACGTAAAATTAAACGTAAACAAGTAATTAGTAGTAAATTCTCATTTTAAAATATACATCACTTAAATGTATGAATAAATAAATGCTTAATGCATTTTATGATCAAAAGAAATTTTTATTCAACCTCACACTTTTATAAAATATTGTAAACATTTTATAAACATTACAAAACATTTTCTACAATCAAAAGAAATGTTTTATTCAAAATAAACATTTTGAAATTCAAATTTTCGGACCTAAAACGGCTAGAAAAGTTCAAGAAAATTCCCCCTACACAAAAGACAAACTTGGGAAGCCCTAGTCTAGGGCGGCCCCCTTAAATACACGGCCCCCCCCTTAAAATTAAGGGGACCACCCACCTATTTAAGGGGACCGCCCCTAGGTAGACCCTCCCCTAGTTTGTCCTATAAATACTGAACTTTTCATTGCACTCATTCTTTCTGTTCTAAAACAACCCACACATCTCATCAAAATCCTTTGATCATTTAATTATAAAGCTTTGTTTCCAAGTGATCCAAGCTCAATTCCTCAAGTGCAAGAAAAGAATACTTCCATCCTCAAGTGAAGAAGTATTACACCTTTGTGTGTTGTTGCAATCTTATTGCATCCATATCATAACTTGTAAATCTTTTGTATATCTTGTATTTATGTGTAGTAGCTAGATACTTGGCTGATCTTTGGAAGTATAAATAGATCGTGGTGATTTACCAAGGTAGTGTTAGTTTGTTTGTTTGCATAAGTAGTGTGTTGAAGTAAAGTCGATGAAGTTGTGTGGGAAGTCTTGAAGTTGTGAAGAAGTCGTGAAGTTGTGAAGTTCTGAAGTTGTGTTGTGATAGATTGGTTCTAGCTAAGATTAGAACTCGATTAGCTTTGTGTGTTAAATCGGTGTGTAAGCAACGTTGTGTACGGTTTTCTCCTGCCATAAGGGAGTTTGTTGACAAGTGGAAGAAAACTCTGAGTAGGTGCTTGGGAGTGAGGAGTAGGGCCAAGAGGTGCTTCGTTACCGAACCACTATAAATCCTCGCGTTGTGGTTTGATTGTTCTTACTCTTATCTCTTGTCTTACATTATCTCCTCATACTATCATATCAATTGTTTAGATAAATATATTGTTCATATTGTGCAATTGTGAGTTCAAATAAATCATATCTATACTTTTTTACAAACATCTTCAAAACCTTATAAAAAAAGTGGTAAACTATTCAACCCCCGTCTAGTTTGCACAATTGGTATCAGAGCACGCTAAACAAGATTTTTAAAATAAGTTGTATTTTAAAACTTGAATCAATCTATGGAATCGGAAAAATATTTAAAAGGGCAATTGATTAAAGATTCTGATAAACCCTTTTTTAAATATATATATATATATATATATATATATATATACTATTATATATATATAAATATAAAAATACTTATAAATATATAAATATAAGGATAAGAATAAAAAATCTCTCAATTGTAGTAAATCCGGAAGTATGATTCCCGGGTCGTTATCCCCAATGAGGAATGCAATTGAAAGTCGAGAGTCGCTTTGATAATCGATGCTTGAATAGAACAAGGTTTAGATTGATTTTCTAAAACTACGGGAAAATTAAGGCAATTTAAACTAAGAACAAATAAGGCAAAACAAAATATATAAAATAAAAGCGCAATCGAGAATCTAAACGTGGACTAAATACCCCAAAATTATCAAATTATGTTCTAAATGTCTTTTTGCTTTTATAAGTCCTTAATTGACTTAAAATGATATTTTGAGTTCATTTCATGCATTACTTGAAGCCATAGTGTATAAAGGTTAAGTGTAGATGCAATATTTGTAAAGTGTAGTGTGTAGTTGATTTATTTAAGGTACAATATGACTAACAATGATAATTTGGGTAAAGTTTAATAAAACTTTTAGGTATTGGGTATAAAAATGGGTATTTGTTGAAGCGTAGAAAAGTTTCGGTAGTTCCGGGTATGCCTAAACGTATTTTATCGTGACGTAAATGCTTTACGTAATCGAAAAAAATAAAACATAATATGTTAATTATTACTTTAGTAATAATAATATAATGATGGCTTGACATAAACTTTAATTTGTTTGGTGCCCGTTTATGCTGATTGTTGATTTTTAGTTTACGCGTTTTAACGTATCGATTAAAATTAAAAGCGAACGCGTACGAGAGAGAAAAAAAATAAATAGTGAATTTAAATAGCGTCGTAAATGACCTGAAAATACCGAATGTTACACCGGGTTCGAGCCTTGCTCATCTGGGTATTCCCCTAACTCCCAAATGTTTTTTAAAAGCTATTTTTTACAACTTTTTAAAGGGCTTAAAAATAAGCAACTTTTACAAAAACACTTTTTTTATAAACCACAAATAAGCACATAATAAGCTAAGAAAGGATACAGAATAAGCTAAACTACTCTAAAACTTAAATGGCTAACTGTTAAGCTATTTGGATACAAATAAGCAATTGAAAAAGAGAAATAAGCTAACACAGATGATAAGCTATCTCTAAAAAGCACTTAAGAACAAAAATAAGCAACTACAATAAGCTAGAATGACAAATTGATTAAAAAGCTATAAAACTTAAAAATTTTAAGCTAAAAGGCAAATAAGCTCTAAACTGAAAGAAACAAGCTAAAGTGGGCTTAAACTATCCTAATAAGCTATACTAAACCTAGAATAAGCAAATGCAATAAGCTAATAAGCCTAAATAAGCAAATTAGCTTTTTGGCCAAAACTAATAAGCAAAAAGTCTAAGGGGGACTTTTCTAGCTTATAAATAAGCTAGAAAACTGATCCTTATGACTTAGTGGACTATATCACTAAAAAGAATGGCCAAAAAGCTACAATAAGCAACAAAGAAAAAGCAGTTTGAAATTCAAATAAGCACTTAAAAAGCTTCATGAAAAAGCTATCTCACACTGTTTTGACTTGCAAACTTTTGCAATCTTAACAAAACACCAATTTTGAGCTTAAAAATAAGCAAACAAACAGAACCTTATGAACTTATAACCTACAAACAGATTGAGATTTGACCTCAAAGAGCTTATATCAAAAATCAAAAGAGAGTTTGAAATTCAGAATAAACCACAATAAGCAATTGAAAAAGCAATTTCTCAAATATTTTCAATACTTAGCAAAATTTGACTGTTTTGGCAAAATGCCAAACAACAATGCATGCCTATTTGACTTTGATTCTAACATGATTTAAGACATGTATAAACACAAAAACATCACAAAAAACTCAATAAGCAAAAGCACAATCATAAAAGCAAATAAAATAAGCTTTAACCTCACAGTTTCAAACAACAAATTCTTAAAACCTTAAAAATGAGATTTAACACTTAAAAACTCAAACAAACTGAATCTTAGGACTAATCTAAGCTAAACTAAAGTAACCCAAGAGTAAAAACTCATTTTGACCAATTTTGACCTATGAAAATAGTTAAACCAAACACCCCTTTAAACACTTAAAATGCCTTTTCTACTTGAAAACTTAATTTTTTATGAACAAACCCTTAAGACCAGGTATCTAAAAAGCATAATAAACAATATTAAGCATATTTCAATAACCAATAAGCCATTAAATAAGCTGAAACAGATTATGCAAGTTTATAAGCTATTTCAAGACAGATTAAAAGAGAACTTAAGCAAATGATCTCTAAACTATAAAACAAGCATACTAAGCATTAAATATCATAAGCAAACTTAAATAAGCAAATATAAGTAGACATTAAGCATAAATATGCAGTTGAATAGTGAATAAGCTAAAAATGGAAAAATGAAACTTACAAAGGCTTTTGCTTAAAACAGGGCAAATGAGCTCAAAAGAGCTTATCTACAAGCTCTAGGTTATCAAAGATAAGCTAGTAGTGTCCATAAACCCATCCAAGTTTGGCTTATCATCCAAAAAGCTTTTTTGGTGATTTTTAGTAAAATAAACTTAAACCTTACAAACTATGAAAGAGTTTTGTAAGACTTAAGTAACAGCTTAAGAATGTTATAAAAAGAGCTTTTGTGAGCTTATAAAAAAATTTTAAATCATCAAACACTTTAACTTAAAAACGGGATAAAACATAAAAACCTCAATCTTTTATTAAACTTAAAATCATTACAAGGCTTTTAAAAAAACATTACAAAAAAACTTAAATTATAAGCTGAAAACTACTAAAAAACTTAGTTGCCCAAAGGCTTACAAATGAGCCTATTTATACTAAGCCATAGAAGATTCTAGGAGTGTGCTTTCTTTGTGAAAGCTCTTGTAGGTGTGTTTGTTGTGTGAGAGGGATCCAAGAGTCATCATAGCCATCCAAAATTGAGTAGTGTCCAAGTCATATCATCATAGTCATTGACCTTTTGTCTTGATTCCTTGACGAATAGGGGAGCTAAGGATTGCCAAGGTGGCAATTGATGGGATAAGGTTGGTCGACAAGGGGGAGAAGAAAGGGGGATGATGTCTTGTCTGGCAGTGAGGACACGACACAAGAAGATGATGAATAGTGTTCCCATAAATTTTGAAAGATTAGAAAGATAGCTAGAATGGTCCCTGAGGTTATATAAATGTATTGCAATCATAGTCCTTGTTCTTTACAAATTTGGTCCTTGGAGTTGGGTTGGTGTTTGCACCGTTAGTCCTTTAAGGACTAACGGGGTATGGGTTAAGGGTTAACGGGAATTATAAGAGGGGTGTTATAAAGGGTGTTGGGCCTATGATTTGGGCCGGGTAATATAAACGTAAACTTGGGCTTTTATTAATGCTTTAAGGCTTATAAAGTATAAGTGAGTTGTCCTGGGCCCACTAGGTGGGTACGGGTGGGCCCACTTTTGGCAATTTAGGTTTTCGGGTTCGGTTTTCGATGTTCTTTCCAATGCCACTTCCCGAGGTTGACTTTGACTTTTTTGTTGACTTTGACTTTTTGACTTCTCACGGTCTTTCCGTTCTCGTGCTCGGTTTTGTCGTTTTGGCTTCGATTTTGTCCTTTTCTTAGATATCCATTACCTGCACAATACAAATGCAAAACATACAAATACAATATATTTTTGATACGTTTTTGGTCATTTAAGTCCATTTTTAGTGGTCAAAGGTATGTGTAATTGAACACATACCAACAATCTATGCAAAGACCACCACTATTTGAAAGTGATGGATTTATTTATTGGAAAAATAGATTTGAAACGTTGGTCCATCACGCATGTATAAGTTAGCACTTAGGAAAACTAAGTGCACTCCTCGATCCCTCGACTAATTACTTCAAAAGTAGCTAAGTGTTTCATCGAGGGGATAGCTGTAAAGCAATTAATAGCTCTTCTCGAAAAGCCTATTTTTACCATTCTTAAAGATATACATTATTCCTACTCATTATTTTTGTCTTTTTCTCTATTTCTCTTTTTAGCAAACTAACTAACACTATTCCGACTTTTCGTTATTTTCATATACCGTTAGGGATCATTAGAACAAGTACATTTTCGATCCGAAAAAAGCCCCAAAAAGGATAAATTCATAGTCCCGACTTTTTCAATCATCCCAAACCAAGTGTTTAAACGAAAACTAACAAATCACCTGGTTTAAATACTCAGTTCAAGATAGCTAACACTACTCATATTTGCAAACTTGTGAAATTTTCACTCCGACCTTTATCATATTCTTAGGTGAATGTACTATATATTATGCATTTTGAAATTTCAACCATGGATCAAGTTTTACAAATTCTGTGTATCACGTCTCACACCGTGAGAATTATGAGTTTGAAGGCGAGATCAATTCCATGTAGCGACTTTTGTCTCGGCACATCCCAATCCTTGATGCTAAGTTGACGAGGTGTTTGAACCCTCAGAGACTTGTATCGGGATCCAGCTTTGGTTCAAAAACTAATAGGTTTCCCGTATATACATAGCTTATTTTTAAAACTTAAAATCGTAATAGTCAAAGTTCAAAAAAGATATTTGAATTTAACAAAAAAGTATAGATAGCTAACATTATTAATTCATACTTAATATTAACAAGAAATTGATGCAATTGAAACCCTGACCTTTTCTGAAGGTTGCAACATCGCGTCGTGAGCCATGCAAGATCTTGCAGCAAACTTCTTATAAGTCTCGGATTTTTTTTCTTACTATGGGCTTTCTTTAGAAGGGTTGAGTAACATAAGGTTGTGGCAGGCAAAGATGCCAGCAATTTAATCAGCAAAGTTTTATATTTATTATTTCAACAATTTCCTTTTTTCATTTCTTAACATTTTTTTCATTTTTTAGATAAAACTTAATATTCCACATTAGAGAGACTTCTTATTGGAAAATTAAGAAAATTTCGTTTTAGAAAATTTAAGTATAAATTTGAACTAAAATTATTGATATCGACTATACTTCAAAAATTGTTGATTTTAAGTTTAATTTTCAAAAATAGCACGTATTATTAGTCCGGTTAAGAGCTTATGGGAGAAAAAGCCACAAATTACATACATAAGCTCTTAAGATTTCCAAATAATCCTTGTTTAGCATCCCACTCATAATTAACTCTATCATTTTTTGTTCTTCGTGAATTTCCGCGAATGCTTAGCCTAAACGTTAAGGAACGAGCTAGAGCTCAACACGCTCGATCGAGTCAAAATTTATTCTTATTCTACCCAGCAGGAAAGTCAAAATTGTGACAAAACACTTATTTTATTTTTGAAAATTTTTAAATTTTTTCATTTTTTTGAAATTTTGGTGGTAAAAACGGGATTACATGAAAACAACGGCTGCAGGCACAATCAAATCGATAGATCCCCCATACTAGAATTAAACATTGTCCTCAATGTTTTAGAAGGGTCTCTATGTAAATCCTAAGCCGTTTATTAAGTATGCTTAAAGATAAACGTTAGTCGATTAGATTAGGATATTGGATTTCCCAAATGAAGCTGAGGATTTGAAGCTCGAGTGATCGAAGGACAAAACCGCGAGCACGAGAGGCTTCAAAAATCCTGGACAATCCTAGACAATCACAAAAACACAAGCAAACGAGAATGGAAAGAGGCACACCTCCTCACAACAAAAAAACACTTATTCATTACTACATATAACTAGGATAAACATGGGTTGTGTTAGCCTCAAAATATTGAGTCGAACAATGGAAGTTCGTTCATTAATTATATTAGGTCTCGGTCATTAATTAATATACGTTGTAATAGGCTAGACGGGTAAACGGGCTCTTAAATGTAAGCTAACCGGTCACGTGTATCGGGCGAAAGCCCAAGTAAACCCGAGCCCGACCCATAGAAATACTAAAGACAAGTAAGCCTTTTAGTCTAGGTATAAATACCACTCTCCATGGATGGTGAGTAGAGTTGGTCATTTGTAACTTTCATTTTGCAAGTAATCATCTTCCATTCTCTCTCACTTTCTCTCTCTACTATCTCTCTCTCTACAATTCTTTCTCATCTCATTCCTACTTTTCTTGTTCTAATTATGAAGTGAAGTGATTTCATAGGTGCCGACATTTGGTATCAAGAGCCTCGGGTAGATTTTATTTGTTTTGTGGTTCAATAAGCTCAAAAAGCTTATTTTCTATATAAGCTCGCAAATCATAAAAATTTTGGGGCTTATTGGTACGTTTTGCTTCTATACTTCTTGCTCTAATCGTTCAACACCTCTTGTGTTTCATTTGGGGTTTAAATCCCAAATTTTCGTGGCTTATTTGGAAGGATAAGCTCACAAATTAATTTTTTTGGGGGCTTATTTGTTTAACTTGTTTACATCTTTCTATACTTGGTCTACTTCTTCTAAGTCACTAAAGTAGTTGCTTCGTTTTTCCTTTTTCAAATTTTTGAGCTTATTTCGGCTTATTCAAGCTTATTTGAGGTTGCTTATTTTCGGAGCTTATTTGAGTTTTGCTTATTTTTATGCTCATAACCGGTCAAAAAGAGGGGACCAAGATCCACAAATTAAGCTTCATAAGACAAGGACACCTTGTTTTCTAGTAAAAGTGGTCCTCACTTGAAAATGACATCAAGCGGAATATGTTAACAGGTTGAGCGGAATATGTAAGTTTAGGCCTAAGCGAAATATGCAGTTTCAATTTTCAAGCGAAATGTGTAAATTTTGAAGCGAAATACGTAATTTCCAAACAAATCAAAATATGCAAATTTTCTTTCAAGCCAAATATGTCAGATTAAGTTTTTGAATTTTCAAGACATTCAATTCACAACAAACAAACCTTAATCCAAATCAATTAACATTCACGGTTTTCTATTGATTTTGTAAAATCCCGCGAAAGACACAATTCTTTTCTCGGTTTTAATCGTAGACCTGCAAAATCCCATGGACGTGTATTGCTTTTCATTTTACCACAACTTCAATCACAACAAATCTACTTAAGATCATACAATCATTTTTTACTTCATAATTCTTCAGTCATTCATCATGACAACTCCAATTGTAACTTCCACAACCGACAGTCAAATGCATAACAACATAATGGCAGCTGGTTCAAGGGATCGTCCACCAATGCTTGCAACAGGACGATATGCACAATGGTGATCACGGTTCTTATGATACATTGATACAAGACCAAATGGTGATGCCTTACGGAAGTGCATTCTCAAAGGTCCTTACACTCCAATGATTGTCACAACACCAGATGTTCTTGCAATAGAGGATTCTCCAGCAGTTCCTGAACAAACAACAGTCGAGATAGTTATGAATATGACTCCTGAAAACAGAGCTCATTTTGAATCAGAAAAAGAAGTGATTCATTTGATATTGACTGGATTTGGAGCTGAAATATACTCAACTGTTAATGCATGTGAGACAGCTCAAAAAATGTGGGAAGCCATCAAAAGGCTACAACAAGGTAAATCACTAAATATTCAAGATGTCAAGACAAACTTATTTTGGGAGTTTGGTCAATTCACCTCTCACGATGGAGAAACAATTGAGTCTTACTACACAAGATTCTACAAGATGATGAATGAAATGATCAGAAACAATTTGACAGTTGCTACGATGCAAGTCAATGTTCAATTTCTTCAACAACTTCAACCATAATGGTCAAGATTTGTAACAACTGCCAAGCAACAACACAAGTTAGATGGAG
>BQNB010150455.1:0-12385 GCA_026074375.1 Tanacetum coccineum
ATTTTATTTGGGATAGTTGCATATGTAATGAGTATTTGGGAATTACAAGGTAGTTATTGAACTCATAAATGAACTTAGGTGATTTTTGGTATAATTTATGAATGTCAGCAAGTAAGGTTTTTAAGTTAGTAAAGATACACTAAAATTCTGCATTTCTGATTAAATTGTAGTTAACTAGTGTAATGTGTTAATGAGGTGGTTAAGGTTAGGCATGGTGTCGGGGTAACCCATGATTGTTAATCAAACCCTTATACATCCATCATATGTGTGCTACATGGACTAGAGCTTTTAGCTTGGTCGCGTGTAACCGTGTTTATTTGTTTGTATAGTTGCGTCATAGAAATTAGAAGCTGCGTTTTGAGCATTCAAGTGAGTTACATAGTCCTACTTTTTACATTGTTTTAAACTTGGGATGGAAATGATGCAAGTGTTGAAATGAGTTTTAAATTGCTGTGATTATGTGTTAGTGTAAATGCATGGACTATTATGTGACTGATATGCGTTATGTGCTACATGTTATGTGATGTGAAATTGATGTGTGAACTAAGTCAGGAGGGTTACTTGCGGGTATCCATGGCCTGTTTAGTGGAAGGAATTGTTGCCTAGTCAGGAGGATTACTTGCGGGTATCCATGGCCTATGCTAGAGGGAAAAGGATTTGGTATGATCCAAGAGCGATTTAGGTCATCTGCTTGGTGTTTGAGGGATCAGATGAGTACGCTAACTCAGTGTTGGTTATGAGGGATCGGATGGGTATGCCTACCCAGTATATGATTTGTTGGTTGATATGATTGGATTGAATTGCATGTTAGCTTGTATGTTAGTTAGCATAATTGTCATGCAAATGTATTGTTTTATAATCATAGTAATTGGATAAATTGTTTTGGAAATGGATTAGATATGTGTGTCTAAAAACCTATGTTTCTCACCAATCGTTGGTTGACGTATAAGCATCACTTTCAGGTATTCAGTAGGATGAGGTTAAAGTTAGGAAAAGTAGCTAGATGGACCGTCAGCAGCTGGCGAAGTTTAGTTATCTAGATTTCATTTTATGTTTTGGATGATGAATGTTATTTGTTTTGCATTGTTAGGATGTATGAATATTTGCATGTCATGACGTTGACATGAACTGCCTTTTATTTAATTTGAGACGCTTTGGATTTTTTTTTATTTACTTCTTTTTGTTATTTTTTTCTCTTTGTTTGATGGTTGATGTGTTTGAGTATTTTCATGTTACTACGTTGTCTATACCTTGTATGTTTATGCATGTTTTAGTTTCTTATATAGACACGCCATGTGTTGTGGTGATTCCCTTTTCTTGTCTCGCGCTAGTGTTTCCGACCTTGGCAGCGGTGTGACAGATTGATATCAGAGCCTGGTTATAGAGAAGTAGGTGGTTGAGCCACTAACTATAACCCAGGCGGGTCCTTCATGTAGAGGCATTTAGGCTTAAGTGTTTATGCTATAACTACTATGCTACCCTCTATTTTTGCATATGTCTTAATAGATCAGTATTTTCGCCTTAAAAAAGTTGGTTAATTTAGTTATTTTTCCTACCATTATCTGATATGATATGTATTACTTTCTTAGTATTTTAGTTTTGTTTTCCCCCACCCGCCTAAGATATGTCTCGTTGGGGACCGTTTTCCCAACTGGACTAAAGCGTTATAAGGAGCCTCTTGGGAACCGAAGGAGATAAGTGTTGATCGTTTATCGGATGCCGTATTAGGGCTTTGACCTGTAGTGGGTGATTCTTGGGGAGGCAAAGTCAAACCCAAGCGAGGCCCATCATAAGTTTATCCCGCCCTTTACCTCGTCATGTTGTTATTGATTATTTCTTTTGGATATTTCGTATTTTAGGAATTGTTGCGAGACTTTCATTCCTTTATGTCGTTTCAATTTTATTTTGATATAAGTAAGTAGTTATTTGATGGAGCATCCTTTATGTGTTAAGTTGGAGTGGTTTAAGATGTGCAATGTGGTATATGTGCTTATATGTGAATTATGATTGAAATGGGTAGTCTTGGAAGTAAGTACACGTGTGAAAGGAGGCACTTATAATTATGGTGGCCAACATAATTATAAAGGGCATCATATCAATTAGACTTGTGAGCATGACCTGCATTTATTTGTGTTGGTTGTAAAGGTGGGGGATAGTGTAATCTGTTTATGTTATATGTGTTCATGATAAGGATGGTGGTATGGGTAGAGAATTATTCTCTTACCCTAATTGGAGGATATGTTAAATTGAGTTGTATAGATAGTAAGTTTCTCTTCTATCTATTATTTGTGGATACCTAGTTTTATTATTATTATTGTGGTTACTCGTTTCTCGATTGTTTGTTTGGATCTGCTCTTTCGGATATAGGCGCGTTTCGTTAGTTCTTTCGTTACATTGATTACTCGTATGAGTATCAAAGGTTTCTTTTAAGCGCTAAATGTTCCTAACATATTAGTGTGGATCGTTACTCTCTTCTTTGTATATCCCTTGGTTTTCGTAACCCGTTGGCGACGTGTTAGTATCGATGCTTTTAGGTTTGCTCTGTTGATCGTTGGTATGTGCTTAATTACACATACCTTTTACCCATAAAAACGAGCCCAAATGACCAAAAACGGACATAAAATGCCAAAAATATGTGTGTTTTGCTATTTATGATGTGCAGGTAACGGATATTCACTATAGGACAAAAACAAAGCCAAAAACGACAAAATCGAGCATGGGAATGAAAAGAGCGTGAAAAGTCAAAGTTAAAAAGTCAGTAAGTCAAAGACGAAGCCAAAACCGAGGAAATTTTATCTGGCCAACCCGTACCCAAATTAATGGGCCAAGTCAGCCCAATAAGCTTTTTGTATAATTAAAGTTTTATATAAAGCCAAATCTCAAAACCTTACAAAACGCCCCAACTTATAAGCCCAACAACACTAAACTCTATAACCCCCTATTTAGCAATTACACCGTTAGTCCTTATGTGACTTAACGACTACTAATCTAAATATTAACTTCGTTAGCCCTTTAAACATATACACCCCTAACACCCATTAACTTGTTATACCAAAACCCAGTCAAACCTTTTCCTGCCCAATTCACTATTCACCCATCACTGTCATTTTCTCCCTGCACCATGACAAAACAACATCACACTCTCAAACCTCAACCCCACTCACAAGAAGCCAATTCCACCTTGGCAATCCCCTATAGCCCCATTCGTCAAAGGATGAAGACACAAAATCAAGGGCTTAGATCATAGAACTTGGAGAACAAGATAAATGGATGGCTATGATGAGGCTTACATTCTCCTCACACAACAAACACAAAAAGCACACCTCAAAGTGCGAAGACTTCTAAAACGGCTATAAAGTGTGTGTGTTTTCACACAGGGGGGAGGAGTGAAAGATAGGTTTA
This sequence comes from Tanacetum coccineum, assembly GCA_026074375.1. Lineage (NCBI taxonomy): Eukaryota > Viridiplantae > Streptophyta > Magnoliopsida > Asterales > Asteraceae > Tanacetum > Tanacetum coccineum. The sequence goes on from BQNB010150455.1 coordinate 3,403, forward strand.
AATTTTAAATAGAATAGCATTTTTAATGTATTTTTGCAGCTTCTTGTACTTTTAATTCAAGTCTTGTAACTCTTTTTGTTAATTAATGAAATTTGAGGTTTTAAAGATATAAAATTTTGATTTCTGAATCTGTCTGAGATACTTTAAGCTGTCTTAAGCTCTTATTTGAGCTCTTTGTTAATCTGTTTGCATTAAGCTTGTTAAACTGTTAAGTACTTAAGAATTTTTCACCAAAAATCCACTACTCAAAACTACCACAGCTTAATTATTGGATGATAAGCCAAAAAGGGATGGGATTATGGACTTACCAGCTTGTTTAATACAAGCTAGAGTTTGTTAGATAAGCTCTATTGAGCTATTTAAGCCCTTGTTTAAGCATGGGACTTTGTAAAGTCTCACTTTTTTTATTTATTTTTTTTAGCTTATTTACTGTTCCTTAGCTTATTACTGCTTATGTCTTCTTATTTATGCTTATTATTGTTATTTATTGCTTATTTATGCTTTCTTGAAGTTTAAATCTTAATTGTTCATGTTTTAAGTTAAAACTGTATTTTATAGCCTTAGTATTGCTTATCTTGATTGCTTATTTTAAGTGCTTATTTCTAAGTTCTTATTGCTTAATATTGCTTGATATCAATTGTTTGTTATCTGTTTTCAAAATCCTTGGCTTAAATTAGTTTAAAAATGGATTTTTATAACTTAAAGGAGTGTTTGGTTTAAGAGGGACAATGGGTCAAAAATGGTTTAAAAACTGTTTGGGTCATTAATCCAACTTTAACAACCCCTTTTAAGTTGTGTTATTCAGTTTTTAAAAAGTTTTAAAGTTTAAATGTAAGTTTTAAGGTTTTTTCTAAAAGTTGTGTGAATCTGTGGTATTAAAACAGTTTTAAATAAGCTTATTTGATATAAACTTTGAAAACAGCTTTAAGGTGTTGGTTTAGTGTTGTTTTAGTGTATAAATGCAGTATTAAAAGGTTTGGTCAAGTGTGCTTTTGACCAAGGGTTTTAAAAGTAAATCTGTCTAAGTGTATTTTTAGTTTAAGTTTTTGAAAAGTCCACTTTTTAATCTCAAAATAAGATAAGCTAAAGTCGTTTTTAGGTCTTGTAATTGAAAACATAAGTAGTTTGTAGCTCTAATTTGATCTGTTTCAGCTTATTTTATATTTTGAACTTATTTTGCTAGTTTATTTTGAGTCTACAAAAAGCCTTTTTGTCTTTTAAAGAGAAAACTAAAAAGTGTGCAATCTGTGTAATCAGCTTTTTCACTTAGCTTTTTCATTGTTTATTTGTGTTTCAAACTCCTTTTTCTTTGCTGATTATTGTAGCGTATAGGGTAAGCTTGAGCTGCATATAAGTCACTAAGCCATAAGGATAGCTTTACTAGCTTAAAAATAAGCTAGAAAGTGTCTTGTTAGGCTGTGTGGTTAACAGTTTTAGCCAAAATTGCTTATTTCTTTTCAGGCCTTTTATGCTTGTTTTCTTTGCTTATTTTTGTTCACAACTACTTATTAGGTATAGGTTATCATCTATTTTAGCTTATTTGCCTTTATTGTGTGCTTGTTATTTCTAAAAAAAGCAATAAAAAATAGCCCTTTTTGTTACTTAGTTTAAAAAAGCAAACTGTCATCTTTCTTTTTTGCTTAATTCCCAGCTTATTTCCAAGTTTTTTAAAAAATTTCTTTTTTAAAGTTTGTTGTTTTCGCTTATTTTATAAGTGTTAAAAAGAAAAATAAATTTTTTTCAAAAAACGAGAGGCCACAGGGGTCGACATAGATGACCTCCTTTTCCATAAAAAAGCATAATTTAACACACCACTCAACACCACTCTGCCCTTGGGTCTTTTACGTTTAGCATTTGTGTCATTTAATATTTATACCCTTTTTAGCCTTTTTTACTTATCAGCCCATTTTAGCTTATTTACAGCTTATTTCAATAAGCTGTTTCGCCCTTTTTTTTCCTAGATTAAGCATTGTCCCAAGTACTTTTCTTGAATTTTTTAGTTTTTTATAAATTAGTTTACTATTTTTAATATTTTATTTCGATTAAAACTATTTTTAATTCATAATAAATAAAATAAAAGTCAAAAAAATATATTTTTTTAAAAAAATTTTCTTTTATCATTTAGGACTGTTAAAAATATATTTGCATTTTTAGGGTTAAATTTGTAGATTTTAGGTTCTAAAGAACTGGTTTTGATCCCTTTTTCAAATTTCGTGTTTTTAAATTCGTAATTGCTTTCGTTTTAGGTTTAGCTTGCCCTTTAATTTCTTTTTCCCGTAGAATTAGAAAACCAAATCTAAATTTGTGATATTCAAGCATTGTTCCACAAACTGATTCTCGATTCTCCCCTCGCCGAGAAACGACCCGGGAAGGTTTTTTTGTGTTTTACTTTGGTCAAAAGTAAATTTTCTTTTAAAAAGCCTTACGGAATACTTACCTTTCTATTTTATTTATATTATCCTATTATATATTTATATTATATATATTTATATATACTAAAGGATTTGAATCAATTTTTGGCGCCTTTGCCGGGGAGGTTGTGAAACAATTATTGTGTACGTTTGAAGATTAGTGTTTGAAGACCCTTCCCCATGAAGTTACCGCTTTCATTTGTAAATATATTTTTTCTATTATCAAGTAATCAAAAATTCCAAAAAAAATTGAAAACCCAACAAACTATAAGAGATATATAAGGAGGGTCGATCCTATGAACTTCGACCCGAAAGGAGAAGGTTTTTAATAGCTTCGCGCTTACCCGCTCCTCCACTTCTTTGTGTGTTTTCTAAAGAGCTACAGTACACTTGTTTGATTATCGGTCACAAAAAAAAATTCTCTCTTTTCATTTTTCTATTATTTTGTTCTTAGTGTATGCAAACTCGCTCGTCGTCAAAATTCATTGGTGAACCTTCTACGAATCACTATTTCTAAGATTCCGAAACGTGTAATCATAGAGTTCTTTACAAGAGTCGAACGTTTTATCTTGTTGAAAACCTCCGTAGTTACCATGGCCCCCCCCAATCAACGTACTATGGGGGAATTTAATCCGTGCCACCCACGAGGGTATGCGGAGGCCAATCATAGTACCACCATTCCCGCTGAGCATTTACGTGCTCAAGCATAGCCTAATTAATCTTGTAACTTTAGAGCAATTATTTTGTTTTGAGAAAGAAGATCCTCATGCTCATATTCGATATTTTAACCAGATTACTTCCACGTTGAAGTACAAAGATGTGCCCGAGACATCGATTAAGCTTATGCTTTTTCCATTTCTTTCAGATGGTCTAGCCGGATTTTGGCGCCGACAAAGTACCTCCTGCTTCTATTCTCTCATGGGTCGATCTTGTTCAAAGGTTTTTAAAACCAATTTCTTTCCTCCCTCAAATACTAAACATATCTCCGGAATGAAATTTCAAATTTAATCAAAAAGTTGTGGAAACGTTTAGTGTGGCTGGGACAGTGTAAAACACCCCCATTTTTTATAAATATCAGTTTGTGGAAAGGCTTAATTTGGGTATTACTTTCATGGATACTACAACAAATATTAATTATAGAAAACGACCCCAAAAGAGACGTTTGTTCAAAAAATTCATTTATCATTCATTTCAAAAATCAGAGTTTTACAAGGCCAGGTCCAAATTTCTAGTTACATACATTGTGATTGATATCAGGTTTTTGCCATACTTCGAGTCAATGCATCTCGGGCCCATATATTGCTAATTATACCCTTGGAGATAAACATGCTAAAAAGTCAACACAAAGGTTGAGTGAAATTCATAGGTTTGAAATGTAATAGTTGAATACAAGTTATAGTCTAAAGTCTGGTATTGCATGGATAATTATCATGGAGAACAGTATTATCATGGAGAATAGTATTATTACCCTAAACTCATGAATCACATAAGAGATATTAAAGAGATATTAGGAGATGGTTTTTCACCAAAGTGTATTAAAGGATATTGGAGATATTAAAGAGATATTGGGAGATATTACCCAAATAGATATTAAAGAAATATTGGGAGATACTACCCAAATAGATATTGAAGAGATATTGGGAGATACTACCCAAATAGATATTAAAGAAATATTTTCATGTACATAGGCAATAATATATCAGGATAGCATATAGTTTAGAAAACAGTTGCATTCATGGTTTATAGTAGGGTATCACATGATTATAAGTATGTGAGGTTATGAAAAACTCATAAGTCTTTGAAAGTAGGGTAAAAAACAAATATTCACATTGTTATAAGATAAACGAGTATATAAAAGAGTTTGTAACAAGCATGTATCCCCTCGCGGGTTTATAAAACATTCAAAAGATTGAAAGCGTGGCATATGAACTCACTAGTCATTGAAAGTAATCACTTGTGTATAAGATAAACGAGTATATAAAGAGTTTGTAACAAGCATGTATCCCATCGCGGGTTTATAAAACATGTAAATGAGTGTAATGGCGAGGTTGAGGTTATGAATCCTCACTAAGTACCTTGAAAAAGTAACTCACATTGTTTAAGTTATAAACGAGTTTATGTAAAGAGCTTGTAAAATGCATGTATCCCCTCAGAGGGTTTATAAAATATTAAAGATTGAAAAAGCGAGGCTATGGAACTCACTAAGTCCTTGAATAGTAATCACATTGTTATTAAGATAAACGGGAGTATATAAAAATAGTTTGTTACAATCTTGTATCCCCCTCGCGGGTTTATAAAAGATGTAAATATAAGTAGGAGTTGAGGTTATGTATTCACTGATATGTAGATGTATAATTATTCCAATAAATGAAAGCTAACGACCTTATCACAATCTTAACGGAGAAAGGTTGATATAGCAAAATGATAATAAACAGCCACGTCACGCAACCTGAGTAAATATGTTGAGTCTTAGGAAGATTGTACTCTAGAACTTTAGTTTTAAGAGTTATGAGTTTGATTGAAGAGTTTGGAATTATTGTATCACCGTTCGATCCATCATAATTCAGAAGTCATTCAGTAAAGTTTGAGGAAGCAAGGGCACTTTAAATCGTTTAATACCAACAATCTCAGTCAAAGTATTACCAAGATGAACCCCTTAATATAAAGCTCACTTGTATTGTGATATGATTAATCGGTTTTATCGTTGGTTTTATCAATATCTGGAATTGTTAAGCATGAGATGCGTCGTTTATAAGTTATGTCTTGTAATGGTTTTTAAAACATGATTTTATTCTTTTTCAAATGTTACATTTGTAGACCCTATAGGTTTGAAAAGTTGCAAAATAGTCCTTGGGTTCCCTTTTATGACTTGGTCCTTCAAGTTTAAAAGATATACCAAAGTAAACCTTGCACTTGAAAAGTGCATAATAGGACCCATTAGTTATAACTATGATAAATGACATATTCAGCCCCTTTCTAGTTATTAATTTCAAGAAAGTTACGATATGTTCCCGCTTGCATGGATTATAATTCAAAAACATGTCCAAATTGCCTGCATGCTTATTTTAACATTTCAATAGACTATTTATAAGTTATAATAAACTAAAAATAGATGATTTAACGCATGTAAGTTATTAAAATAAGATTCGTTAAGCTAGGAAGCAAAACGGGTCAAATTAGGGTTTCAAAACGTAAAACGCGCGGGTTTTAAGTTCAAATTCTTTCAATAATCAATAAAGTGGTTTATTTTAACATTCGTTAGATTATTGGATAGATTATAACTATATTTAATCATTATAAATTAGTTTTAAGAAAACGCGTAATTTAGGTTTCGGGTGTCGGTTTTGGTTCAAACGGAAAATGAGCATGAATTGAGTTATGAAATTTAACAAGAGTATAATTTAGGTTCATATGAACATTATAAGAGTGTAGCAGAAGAAGCTTATAACATTCAGAATGGGTCTGAGCTTCAAGGAGCAAAAATGACTGGAACGGGTCATTTCGGGTAGTATTTCCACTCGTACGCCTTGTATCTTGTTCTCGGGGCTTCAAATCTTCAAAGCTTCACTTGTTTCTTGTTCTTATATCTTCTTAGCACTTATTGGAGCAAAGGATTGCTGCCTTATATGGGTTATAGATAAGAGAGTGGGGGATGAGTAGAAATGAGTGGGCGAATTTTAGGGTTTCTATTTTATAGGTGAAACACCCACACCTTAGAGGCTTAAGGTTTCTTCTATGATCTGATGTTGGACACTTGGAGGGTCTAGTACATGAAGTGTTGAAGCTATGGAGTGAGTTGTGGAGTCTAGGAATGTAGATTGAAGTGGTGGATACCATTGATGCTTGCCGCGGTTATTTTGGACACAAAAGAGGTGATGTGGCCTCCTTGGAGACCAAGGGAGGCAAGATATTTGTGTTAGCAGGTGCATAAGCTGCTTAGGGTTGCATGTGCATGAGTTATTTGCAAGAGAAAGGGTTTAAAATGTGTCAAATTTGCAAAAAGGGGTCGCGGGTTCAATTGAGTCTTCTAGGGCTCAAATTGTTTTCTTTGGCTTATATTTCGCACACATTTCTTAAGTGATGATAGATACATGATCTCATGGTTGGTATTAAGGATTATCATTGGAAAAAAAAAAAAAAATTTTTAGAAGTGGTTTGGTTTAAATCGGGTCAAAATGAGTAAGTTAGGCCGCGGTTCACATAGGGCTACGTTTAGGGTTTCTTTGGCTTTTTGGCTTAGGAATTCGGGTATTCTTGATTGGGAATGAGGGAATAATGACTAGGCCTTAATATACGGGATTATAAATGAGGAATTTGACATTGGTTTAAGTTAATAGTGTCGAATTGAAATTATTAGCCGTGGGTTGGATTAGGGTTTATATTGGATTCGTTAGGTTTTTCTAGGCTTTGATTTCTTGTTACATTGTTAGATAATGGATAAATATGATTTGTAAACTCATAATCATGAGTTTACAATGGCTCTTGGTGTGATTGTTCGGGATTAAAATGGTTGAAACGAGAAAAGGGTCGAATGATCATTTAGGGCTCATGTAGGGTTTCTTCGATTATTTTATAGTTAATAAAAAATAAAAAAAATTTTTTTTGATATGAGATGATGAAATAATGATGAAATAGGATTGAAATAGTTGTAAAATAAGTTATTACATTTTATTTGAGTATTGGTTTAGGTTTACAATGGATAAAAATGAAGAAACGGGTCATAGTTTACTATTTTGCTCGGGTTAGGGTTTTAGACCTTGGTTTCTTGTAATTTCATGAAATTAAAATGAATATAGGTTGGAAATGAAATGCATGACTTGCTTATAACTGGTACTTAATAGATTGTACAAGATTACTTAGGAAAACGGAGGTAAAATGGCTATTTTGGATATTGTGCGTCAATGACTTGTACATTGTGCTTTGAAAACTTATACTTGACTTGGAGGGAGTTTATATTTCAAATGAGATGTTATATTACTTGTATATATGCTTTAGTAGCTTGTACATTCACTTTAGATATTAACCCTTCATGGAATTAGGGTTTAGAGGTATACGATAACGGTTTAAAGCCTGTTTTGATATAACGTTGCGAATAGTACATTATAGGAATAATGTACCTTGTAATAAGAATATGATGATATTGACTTGACATGTTATGATGTTTGCTTGACATATATGAAGATAGGATTGTCATAGATAGGTTGCGTGAGCTCGTCTACTTTAGTTATGCAAGTTACATGACATACTGAGATATCGACAATACAAGTAATGTAATAAAGCGAAAAATTTCCCCGTACAATTGTGATAATAGTAAAATAGCTTTTGCATTTGATGAAAATTCTTGGGTTGTTATAGTCTCCACCCCTTATAGAAATCTCGTCCCGAGATTTAGCTAAAAATTGAATTGAATAGATGATAGTACCGGGCATGAATTTAAGTTAGGCTAATCAAGGTCACAAGTCCACGTGTGTGATGCATTTATAATTATGTTGTACACCATAATTATAATTACCTCCTTTCACACGTCTACTTATTTTCAAGACTACACCTCTTGATGATAGCCAATAGAATTTCTTCAGATCCTGATAGAACCTGGGTGGATAAAATACTTCGATTTACGGAACCTGTGGGTTATGGTCTACTTTTGCTATGCCATTCTAATCGTAAAGAATTGTTATTCGTTAACCTTTAAAAGTCAACATCGAATAAGAATGCTATCACAAGTCTTTGTCAAAATTTTCATACCTAGTGGTATTGAAATCATTTGACCTTGTATAGATTCTTGTGTGTTTCCTTGTTATTATGTTGCAGAATATAACAGAGAATTTTAGAATACGGAGATCATGGAATGAGTAATGTCAAGGAATGATTATGAATTTGTAAGAGAGTTGCTAGTCACGTGAGATACAGATTTTGAAATGAACAGATGATGAAGGTAATAATTATAATGATTAAGGAATTGTTTGTACAAACGGATTGAAAGAAACTTGTTTGTACGTATGTTATATACTTAAGCCTACTTATTTATAATTTGTCACTTACAAAAAGAAGCGTCCAACTTCTTGTAACTGAGAATTTATAAATTCATAGTTCAGGGATTTATAATTTCCTTATTCAAATGAAGAAGCATTCTAATTCATTTCAATAAGATGATCATAAATCGTCTTACTTAAGCATAAAAACATGATATGGTAATGTGTAGAAAATGATATGATCATGAATGGTTAGTCAATATTGAGATGTTGATTGTACTGACGCTCATATAATTGAGGATGAAAATTTATGTTGTAAAGGTATGAGGAGAGTATTCAGAGTTTGAATATGATAGAATCAACAAATAATGTCGAGTTTTGATACCACCAGATAACAAGATGTAACGGAATTATCACTTTATTATTTCATGGATAACTTTACATATGAAACTTTAAAAGAGTTGATACTTATGTTATGTATCTTGTAGTAGGATAAAAATAACAAATGACAAAGAGTTGTTTTTAGCGGTTGATCTTTTGTCTTTGTAGTTTCTGGTCAGATGACCCACTTTGTTGCAAGTTCGACACTTGACAGTGCAA
>BQNB010150457.1:0-16030 GCA_026074375.1 Tanacetum coccineum
GAATAAATGCTTAAAGGAAAAATCCTTAACTACGGTTGGGATACATTTTTATAAATTTCCTAAGGTCTACTTAAGGACAAGTAGGATTCAAGTGGGGGAATATTTGATGACATCAAATAACGTCACTTTTATAGCATTACTTATTCCATATCTTACCCATTTTGTATAATTATTGCAAGAATTGGTACTTAATCGTTTATATTTGAGATTTACAGTAATTATGGAGTACTTTGTGAAGATTAGCTAAAAGGCACGCCAACTGGAGCTTAAACGAAGAAATATAAAGAATACTGTTCTGACATTCTATACGCCGTATCCATCAAGGAAGATACGACATATCTGTGCCAGCACTTCACAAGAAACCACAAAGAACTAAAGAGTAATATGCCGTATCCAGAAGACCTCTATACGCCGTATTATATTTCAAGTATCTAAATATTCTGGAAGATATTGAACGTGGTCCCTACTACAAGAAAACCCCCTATACGTCGTATTGACCTCAACCAATACGGCGTATCGATGATTTTTCAAAGACTATAAATACAAATCCCTAAACACGAGTTTAGGGTGTGCTTAACCATATTTTCAATACCCTAACCACAGAAGTCGATTTTCAAAAGCCAAGAAGAGCAAAGAGGTCAAGCAATGCATCTAATTCCATAGGAAACACCTTGTAATTCCATACTCTTGATAATCGTTCGATTTTTGGTATCATTCATTTAACTAGTTTACCTTGGTTGTTCATTATCATGCTTGTATCATTACGATGGTTATCGGCTAATACCTTTAGGTATTAACCATGTTTATGAAGATTTTAATGTTTGGTTTGTTTATCTCGATTGCTTAATATATCGTTGCTTGTTGATTATGTTTATTAATTTATACTCGTTTACGTGCTTAAGTGTGCAACCTATCATTCAACTGGATCTTGGAATGTAAATATCATGCTAGCTAGACTCTAGGATAGCTTTCCATATCTGCAATTTATATATCTAGAATCATAGGATCATAAATAATGACCTATCCTTGCCTTTGATTTAGTGAACAAGTTGGACTAGCAAGTGACCCTAGGATCAACAAATAACATTCTAATTCCAATGGTTAGGGCTTGGACAGTAAGAGCACCATTACTAATCTCCTAAGATAGATTATAATCAACAAATGCTTGCTTTATGCGGATGCGTCTAATTGTGATAGAATTAGCGTGTCTAGGTTTTAGGAAGAAGTACCGCCTAAATCTTGGAATGATATGCCCCTCGAGATAAGTCAATCATTGCACTAATAAACAAACCTGGATTTTAATTGAATTAATCATGGTTAATACAGTTTCCTTATAATTGGCTTGACCGCTCTTCTATCTTTTAATTATCTGCCTATGTGAGTTATCGTGTCTTAATTAGGTTTAAGTCACCACAAAACCCGTGTCAGTCTCTCAGACTAAAAACCCCATCTACCCGTTAGAGTTAGGTTTAGCATAGATAGATTAAATCTAACATAGATAACTAAAATACTGATAAACTTAGGAATTATGTTCCTGCTCTTAGTGATCGACACCCTACTTACCAATGAAGCTACAACTGATCTGGTACACTGCCCGTTAGTGTTGTTTTTAGGTAATGTCGGTAAAATATAAATGTAAAACTTGATTATAAATAATACCTACACACAACGGCACATCAGCGTCGTAAGTAATCCTGCGCCGTCTCCACCTTTTATAAGTGATTCTTCAAGCCTCCGTCATGCCAAGTTGTCCTGTTTCTTCTAAAATTGAGCCCAAGTCACGTGTATTTCCTCGAAATGCCATCCAAGTGCTAAAAATGCAAAAAGAAACGATTAAGCTCATATTTTAAGCATATTTTGCATGATTATAGGGGTTAAATGACCTCGAAAAAGTGTATAAAATTACACCTCATCAACTGGCACGAGTTTTGGGTTTAACTAAATTAAATAATGACAAATAACACACGCAAGTTGATAAACATATGATAAAGAAGTGGTCAAGCCTAATGTAAGAAAAACGTACTAACCATGTTCAATATAATAAAACGCAGGTATTGTCTGTGATTGCAATGATTGTTTTACTTCGTTGGTGATATATCATTCTTAAGCTTAGGTGGGTCTTCTCCCTAAACTCTAGGTTTGTTTTTAGTCAATCCTGTCACAATTAACCAAACCCACATAAAGCATTCACAGTCGATTATAATCTATCTATGAGACAATATTGGTGATTATATCGAAACTTGGCTCATCAAGGATTTACTAACCAAAGGCAAAGACAGGTCATTAATATTAGGATCCTATTACTCTAGATATATAAACGACTATATGTAGTTCTATCCCAGACACTACCGAACGTGATATTTGTATTCCTAGATCCAGTTGAATGGTAGATTAAACACATACTTAAGCACATAAACAAGTATGAAGTGATAAACATAATCAACACGCAACAAATAAGTAAACAATCAATATAGACAAACCAAACATTAAACTATCATAAACATGGCTAATACCTAAAGGTATTAGCCGATAGTCATTGTAACAATACACATATTCATAGAATAACGATTAAAACCGAACGCGTATATAGAGTATAGAGATTACAAGAGTTTTCCTATGGATTAGAGCACTTTGCAGGACCTTTTCAGCTTTTTAAATCTTTTGAGAATCGAACTTGGTGGTTAAAAGCATATCTAAAACCGAATTTTAGGTTTTCTATTTATAAGCTTTGTAAATCAGTCGATACGCCGTATTGGAAGGGTTCAATATGGCGTATTGGGATAACTTGGCGCGGGCTCCACGATTATTATATTCTAGAATATTCTTGGACCGTCCTTGAATATGGCGTATAGACTCTTCTAGATATGGTGTATTGATCTCTTCTCATCATGGATGCTTTAGTGAAATTAGGGTACGGATACGTCGTATCTTCTTGATGGATACGGTGTATTGGTTGTCAGAAATAGTAGACTTTCTTGATTTATTTGTTATGCTCCAAAATGCGTGCCTTTTGACTAACTTTCACCATTTGCTCGATAATTACTGTAATTCATAAATATAAGCAATTAAGTACCAATTCATGCATAAAATAATGTAAAACGAGCAACGTAGCTAGGATAAATGATGCTTTAAAATAGACGTTATTTGATGTCATCACCCGGATGCTTCCTCCTTTCTGCCTTAGTTTATGTGATAGTGTTTTTATTGCTTGTATTTTGTAGCTATTCGGACATTTGACTTGGTTTTATGTTGTAATGATTCTAATCATCATCGTGTACTTTTGTGTGGTGCTTTGTTTGCATCACCCCGGGTGTCTTGGTTTCCCCAGGCTACTTTAATGGATGTTCCCCTTTTATTATCTTATGGTGTTTCGCATTTGCATCTCTATTGTGTTGTTTAATTATATGCCAATGTGTTTTTTTGTGTGCTATGTTCATGTTTGCCTTTTGTATTTGTTTGTTTCTTAAGCCGCGACAAGGGTATGTGAACCGATGCAGAGTATTAGCCAACTCTTTGCGTATTAAGCATACATACTTTGGAAATTTTTGTTTGAACTTAAGCAGTTCGCATGTTGTTTGTATTACCATGTGCATCTGATGTAGCTATTAATCGGAGAGCTTATTGCTAGGAGGGGGAGACTTGTGCTCCTTTTTCCTGCTAGTGAGTTCAATTGTTTTCTTTCCTTTTCACCTTTGTAGTGTATTTTCTTTGTTATTAACTTTTTCGTCCAGAGGTAGTGAGCCATCTGACGTTGTGTATCCTGCGCACATTATTGTGATTTTCCAAAAGCTCGTTCTTTTCATATTACGACAAATTAGTACATTGATTGTTGTGGAAACTAGAAGGGGGATTGAATAGTTTATAGGTTGGTTTTACGTTTTAAAAGTTAGCTTTCAAAATATTTAGATTCGAGTTGTATGTTTAACCAATTCACAATATGAACTAACAATATAACAATCTAAACTAAAGCTAAATAACAATGACAATAATATGAAGAGATAAGGAAAGGAACAATCAAACCAAGACGCCAAGATTTTATAGTGGTTCGGCTATGAAGCACCTCTTCGCCCTACTTCACTCCCCGAGTATCCTAATCGAGATTTCACTATGTCAACAAGCTCCCTTTAGGCGGAGAAAATCGTTTACACGTCGCTTAAGTTATTTTCTAACACTAAGCTAAATGTCGAGTCCTAATCTTAGCTAGAACCAATCTACCACTTCACAATCAATACACAATCACTAGATCTACACTATCAGATTTACACACAATCCGAATTACACAAATACACAAGATGATTACAATAGAGATTTGGTACTTAGAAGAAAAGAGTAGGGATCACTAAATAACAAGTCGTTACATGGCGAATACGAATGTTCTTCTCTTGCACTTGAATGAGAGAGAAGAGATGAGAAGAAGAGATTAGATCACTTGAAACAAGATCTAAGAATGTTAGTGATTAAGAGATTTAGAGAGAGAAAGAATATTTTTAGAGAGAGAAAGTTATCTTAAAATTTCGTGCAAAGAGGTCTGATTTTCTGTAAGGAATGGAGCAGTATTTATAGGCAAGAAAATCTAACGGTCACTATGTAACACCCCCAAATTGGGTCGCAGCGGAATAAGGATCCGGGGCGTGTTACTTCAAGATTTTTATTATGCATCGTTATCCTTTATATGATTTTGTTACAAAAAATATTTTCTACTTATATTTAAAAATTATACATTTTTATACACACATTTTTTACACTTTTTATACACATTTTGTACCACTTTTTTATACATAGTTTTATAAATTATTTTATACATACATTATTATGCACGTTTATATACACACTATTTTTATAACACGTTTTTTTATGCACACATTTCTATACACATTTTTCTACATGCTTTTATCCATGATTTTATACCTACATTTTTATACACGTTTTTACAGACACATTTTTATGCATTTAAAAAAAAAAACGTGGATACAATTGTGTGTAAAACGTGTATAAATATATGTGTAACAAAATTTGTGTATAAAACGTGTCGATAAAAATGTGTATAAAAATATGTGTATAAAACCGTGGATAAAATCATGTAGAAAAACGTGTATAAAAATATGTGTATAAAAACGTGTAAAAAATGTGTAAAAAATGTGTGTATAAAAACGTGTAAAAAATGTGTGTATAAAACGTGTATAAGTTTTAAAAATAAGTAGAAAATGTTTTTTTAACAAAATAATATAAAGGACTAACAATGCAATAATAAAATAACCATCGTTAGAAATCTAACCGAAAATCCTGTTAAAATACTAACTTTGAACAAAAAAAAAGATCGATACCTTAAATTGAGAAAAAAAGATGAATACCTTTAATTGACATTGAACCTATGGTAGGTACCTTTTTATGCGATTTGCCCTTCATAAAACTGTCAAAACCAAAATCATTGGACTGCTTATTTGCTTTTTGTTCTTTTTGCTTATTTGGATTTTGCTATTTCCTGTCATAGGTTTGTTATAGGTCTAGGTAGCTATTGGTTTTCAACTTATTTGTTTAAAATTGGTGTTAGGAATTTTGTATAACAGACTTAATTCTGTTAGTGTATTATAGTTAGTTATGCTAGTTACATAGTTAGTACTAGTAGAAGGATTATCATAGTTAGTACTGGTAGTGTTAAATAGTTAATACTGCTTATGTAATAGTTAAGTCTGCTTACGCATAAATTAGTTAAAGTTAAAGATATGCATTGATATCTTAAGAAATGATATGCATTAAAGATGAAATGACAAAAAAATAAATTATTAAGACAAAAAACCAGATAAATAAAAAAAATAAAACAATAGAATAAAAACCAATAAAGAAATTTTAAAAAAAGTTAAAAAATCATATAAAAATAATTAAAGAAAAAAAAAAAATAATAAAATTAAAAAAAAAAACAAAATAAAAATCATTTGAATAAAATAAAAACTAAAAAATAAAAGGAAAAATATAACATATAAAACATACCTCCAAATAATTTAATGAAATAGAATAAAACAAAATAATCAAAATACAATAACCAATAGAAAAAGAAATAAAAAAACCAAAAAATAAAAAAAAAATATTATAAAACAATAGCAAAAAAAAAATGATATAAATAAACATAGCAAAAATAAAAAAAAAAAAAAAAAATTACACGAAATTAAAAAAATAAAAAAAAACAAATAAATAGACTAAAATAAAAATTCTTTAATATAAAAAAAATTTTAACCAGCAAGATAAACCAAAAAATTAAAATAAAAATTTTAATCATAATTAATAAAAAAAATGTTATAAAAAATAAAAATTACAAAAAATAAATCAAAAAAATCCTAATAATAAAAGGATATTAATAAAAAAATAATAAAAACACATATATAAGCATATAAACAACCCTCCAAAAAACACCCACACTACAAACCCACCCAACCCACCCCTATCCCACCCCCTCCCCTGCCAGACACCGAAGCCCCCACCCCGAACCAACCACCAGACACACCCAAAACCCCCACACCACCGAACCACCAACACCCCTACCCCACCTCCCAAAACCCCTCCCTTCCCCCCAAATTACAACACGCCCATCCCACTCACAAGTATATCACAATTACATCCTACCCAATAAAACAGATTTATAAAATATTAAATCAATCATACAATAAACCAATAAAGATATCCACAATTTAATACACAAAATAAATCCCACACCATATACAACAACAAATCAAAACTCTTAACCTTACCAACAACCCCCCCCCACACCAACCCCCCCCGAACCCACAAAAGCCCACCCTCCACCACAGCAACCCCAACCCCCCCCCACATTCCTCCCCCCCAGCTCAGCAAAAGCACTACGCCGGCCACCACTTACACCGCCACAAAACCCCCACATAACCCCCCCCACCACAACCAACCAGCCCAACCCACCCCCCCCCCACCACCCCCCCCCAACCACCCCCAACAACCCTACCACACCCCCAAAACACTTCCCCCAGAACCACCCATCCAACCCCAACCCCACCACCCCACCCTACCCACTACTCGCCCCACCCACCCAACCCCCCCTCACACCCACCCCCCCCACCCTCAAACCCAGCCAAACAAACCCTCAACACCTCTAAATGTCCCGCCTCAACGGGTAACCATACGTCTATACCCCCAGGCCCCCACTGCCACGATCTTAAACAACAAGTTATCACCACCTACCACGAGCACGCATCGAACTCATCGATGCCACAGCCACTCACCTCATCTACAAAGTATATAAATCTCCCAGTTTCTTTTGTGCAATTCACTATTGTTCTCTTATCCTTATTGTATCTATATTCCTGCAAAATCAATAGTGTCTACTCAGTGTTTTGTTATTGTTGCTTTAGAATTATCTAAAGGAGCAAACTCTGTGTAAGCTGAAGGTTAAGATCTATTCAGTAAAACGATCCATCAAGTGTACAAAGCTGTAGTGGAAACTCTGAATAAGAATAAACTTTAATTGTATGATGGCATAAACAAGACATTCCCCACCCACAAATCACTCAATGAAGATATCTAATCATCAGGAAGTGAGGAGTACGATATTCAGCAGCATGAAATGAGGCGCCAATAAATCTGCCATACAAACCATAACCTAAGGATGTATATCAATGGAGATCTAGAAGAAGAACATGCACCAACAGGAGATCAATCTGGTCCTTCTGCTCCTCCTGCTCCTAAGACTGCCAAACAACTGGCTGCTAGAAGGAATCAGGAAAGAGTTAAAAGCATCTTGCTTTTTAGCAATACTTCAGATACCTCCTCAATTTCACAAATGTAGCAGATGCTAAAGTCTCTTTGGGGAGGCAATCCAAATCAAGGTTTGTGGTAAGTTAGAATCCAAGAAGATGCAGAAAAACGTTCTAAAACATCAGTTTGAAAATTTTTCTACTGCATCAAATGAAAGCTTAGACAAAGCTTATGATAGATTCCAAAAACTGATAAGTCAATTAGAGGTTCATGGTGCTCTAATATCAAAGGAAGATATCAACCAGAAGTTCCTTAGAAGTCTTCCTTCTTCATGGAATCAGATTGCCCTCATAATGAGAAATAAGCCAGACATTGATGATAGATTGATATTGATGACCTTTACAACAATCTTAGGGTTTTATGAAAGATGAACTGAAAAGGTCTCAGGTTCCAAACTCTGCTTCTTCATAATTTGGCTTTTCTCCCTCCTTTGAGAATACTGGCGTACTAATGAATTAGTAAATGCCATGGGATTTTGGTTAGTACGTGGTGGAATTAATCAAGTTCCACCATCTACATCCCATGTGCCATGATGTAGCTTACATCCCTTCCTTGCAACAACCAACAACCAGTCCTCAACTTAAGAATGAGGATTTTTAGCAGATGGATGGAGATGACTTGGAGGAATTGGATCTTTGATGGCAGTGGGTAAATGGTGACATGTCAGAGTAAAGAAGTTCTTCACAAGGACAGGAAGGAATTTGGACTTTCAAAGAAAAAACGAACCTATTTCTCTTGATAATCAAAGATTGAGTGCTACAACAGTCATAGAAAAGGCACATGCTAGAGAATTGGACTGAAGGATCAATGGAGAAAGATTCTTATAGTACAATGGCAGGGGATAATGCACCAATAAATGAATCTTCAATCTAGGGTGGCTCAAGATTGTCTTGTAGGTTATGACTGGAGCAATGATTTTTGAATGTAGAACCAGTCAACAAGCTTTGATGTCAATCTCCTCTCAAGCTCATCAAGTATCTTCTGACAATAAGGTACAATACTAGTGTTCTAAACAATGTCTTTGAATTATGTTTAAAACACCTTCAAAGAAGAACTATGAGACTGAAAGAGAAAAACCAACAAAGCGAAAACTAGTAATCAGGGGTAATGAAATAGCCTTAGATCACTAGAAAACTAGGATTCTTATACATGAAAAGAATGAATTGGCTTGGGTGAAAATATGAAATTTCAAACCACTATGAGCTTAATTGTTAGAGAAATAAAAATTACAACCTAAATCTGGAATTAAGAAAGTTTGTTAAGGAAAGAATGATTAAAAATAAGATTGCAAAAAGAGAAGAATCATCCAAGAATCTAGATAAACTACTTAATAGTCAAATGAGTGCTAGAGATAAAACTGGTTTAGGATATGGCACACAATTGAATGAATTAAGTAGCAATCATGAAACTGATAGTGAGAATAGTTTGAGTATTTTTGATGTTAGATCAAGTGATGAAGAGAACACACCAGAAAATGATAGATTCCCAAAGAATGGGTATAAAGTTGTTCCCCTCCCATAACAGGGAACTTCTGAACCCCAAGAGCTGACATATCATTTGCAGGTTTAGATGAATATGCCATTAGGAATAAAATTATTGAGTCACAAACAACTGAGCTTAATACTAAAACAAGTGAGACTGTAGGTAAAACAAATGATGCAAATACTAAAAAAGCCTAAGTTAGTCAGTGAGTCAGTTGTGTCTAATCCTAAGATTAACAGAGATAGAGTTATCATTGAGGATTGGAACTCAGATGACGAAGAAGAAGAGTATGAAGTGCAAACAGTTAGACCTAAGACTCAAACAGTTAAGACTAGAGATGATAAAAGTGGTCAAAATTCTAAGAAACAAGGAATTGGTTTTAGGAAAGTAAAATCTTGCTTTGTTTGTAAAAGTACTGACCATCTGATCAAAGATTGTAATTTTCATGACTAAAAGAGTCAAGAGCCTAAGCTGAAAAATATGGTTAATACTGGTCAAAGGGAGGGCAAACCAGTATAGGATCATACCAAAAGGGTTAATCATCAAAACTTCTCAAAATACCCACATTTAAGTAAGGAACGTTGTCCCACTAGGGATTACTAATAAGAACAGGTTTGCATATGCCAAGTGTTAGTACTGCTAGGCCAAGTGTTTGTACATGATAGTCCAAGTATTAGTACTGCTAGGCCTGTTTGTACTGCTAGGCCAAGTGTTAGTACTTGCTATGGTCCTGTTTGTAAACTTGCTAGACCAAGTGTTATAACTAAACTGCTAGGATGTTTTTGTACTGCTAAAAGGCAATGTTCGTACTAGCAGCCTTTTAATGTTACTAGACCTATTTACACCAAAGAATGGACAATGAAAGAAACCAAGAGGCTCATGTTCACCTATCAAGAGGTCTTACTATTCAAAACTAGCTTTTAGACCCAAAGACTTAAAATAAGATGTTAAAACTTTTGGGGTTCAAAATATGACTACTGTTGGGACAAGAGCAGTAGTTAATACTGGTAAGGGTAAGCTGAATACTGACCTTAAAAGGTCAAGATGGGTTTGGAGGCCTAAGGGAAATTACTTGGATCATGTGTCCAAAGACAGTGGATCTTTCATGCTCAAGAAGGTTGAGTATGTTGACCCAAAAGGGATTTCCAAGTCTATAATGGCTTGGATCCCTAAGAGATACTAATTCTCTTACTTTTTGTGCAGGGCAATCCAGAGATCTTGTTACAGGATCATGCAGTGGTGGATAGTGGTTGCTCTAGCCATATGACTGGCAACAAAGCTTATCTTTCAGATTATGAAGATTTCAATGGAGGCTTTGTGGCTTTTGGAAGTGATCCCAAAGGAGGTAAAATAACGGGTAAAGGTAAAATCAAAACTGCTAATTTAGACTTTGATGATGTTTATTTTGTAGATGAACTTAAGTTTAACCTTTTCTCTGTCTCACAAATGTGACAAGAAAAATAGTGTCCTTTTTACTGAGTCTGAATGCCTTATCTTGTCTCCTAGCTTTAAGCTTCTTGATGAAAGTCAAGTTGTACTTAGAGCTCCTAGAAAGGATGATGTGTACAGCTTGGATTTAAAGAACATTGTTCCTTCTAGAGGTATAACTTGTTTATATGCAAATGCAATAGCAGATGAGTCTAAATTATGGCACAGGAGATTAGGTCATGTAAATTTCAAAAATATAATTAATTTGTTATAGGTCACCTAGTTAGAGGTTTAACCTTCATAAGTTTTGTGAATGACCACACTTGTGTGCCTGCAAAAAGGGTAAACAACACAAAGCCTCCTGTAAGCTAATTAGAAAGAAACATCATGAAAGCCCTTAAATTACTGTCATATGGACTTATTTGGTGACCTGTCTCTTGAGAAAGTAAATTAACAAGAAAAAAAAAAAAAGAGGGACTGCCTTGGTTTGCGACTGATGATTTCAACAGATTTAGTTGTTTATTTTTCTAGCTACCAAGGTGAAACATCATGAAATCCTTTGTAAATTTTATCCATAGGCCTGAAAAAAACAATTGAATCATAATGTTAAATATCATTAGAATGTATAATGGGAAACAGAGTTTAAGAATCATGCAATGAAATGAATTTTTTGTACTATAAAAAGGGAATCAAAAGGGAGTTTAGTAAGCTGAGAACTCCACAACAAGAATGGTCTTCGCAATAAGGAAAAACAAACCCTAATTGAGCAGCATGAACTATGTACAGACTCACTTTTTACCTATCCATTTTGGGCAGGATGGCAGTTACTACTGGCTTGCTATGTAACGAATAGGTATTAGTGACCAACCTTAAAATAAACACCTTATGAACATTAATAGGTATATCACATAGTATTAGTTTTATGAGACCGTTTGGGGGCCCTTGACATTTTGAACACCTAGATTCCATGGGCAAGTTGATGGAAATACTGATAAAGGTTATTTTGCTTTGGATACTCTACCTCTAGTAAAGCTTTTAGAGTATACAACAAAAGGACCAAAAGGGTAGAAGAGAATCTTCACATTGATTTTCTTGAAGATCAACCAAACTGTGCAGAACTGTCCTAATTAATTAGATGTTTTGATCTGATTTTCCTCACCAATTCAATGAACATAATTCGTTAGTGTAGGAAAATCAAGTTAATGTGGATGCAGGTACACAAGATTCTTATGTTGCAGGTTCATCAGGAAAAGATAAAGGACCTACTCTAGAATACATACTGCTTCCACTACAACCTCATAGGACAAGGATTCTAGTAGAAGATGTTCCTCCAGTTGCACCTGAAAAACCTTCTAAAAGTTCTCCTAAAGCCAATGATGTACAAGATTCAGAAGATGCTGCTAACAAGGAAAGTGAACAAGACTTGCAAGATGAACTTGAATGATGGTTACTTAAGAATTGGCTGCTAAAGCTTTGGATGATGTTCCAAACAAGCATATTGAAAAAGAAAAGGGAAATTGCATCTCAAAAGAAGCAGCTCAAGGCTACAAGTTACTAACAAGCTTAGTACTGATAGCCATCTGTTAGTACTCTGATAAGGCCATATGTTATACTGAAAGGCCTTTATAGTACTGATAGTCTAACACAACCATATTTTAGTGCTGCTAGTACTTGCCCACAGTTCAAGATCGCAGGTGAATCATCATTTGTCTATCTTGGAGGAAAAATACCTATTGATGCATCTACTCTCCCTAATGCTGAATTTACCCATTGATCCAAATATGCCCTGACTTGGAAGATGCTTCTGATACTCTCATACTCCTCCCAAATGATGGAATATTCAATAAGAGCTATGATGATGATAAAGAGTGGGTGCAGTGGCCTGGATTTCAACAACATGGAAACACCAATTGCTGTCAGTCCCTATTCCCTACACTCAGAATTCATAAGATTATCCAAAAGAAAAATTCAAAAGATCCTACAACACAGTTCAAACAAGAGGAAGATTCAAAAGGCTTCTTCAGCACTAACAAGCCTGATAAGTATACATCACAATACAGATCAAACAAATCACAGGATCAAGCCAAAACTATTGGATGCATGTTTTCTCTCTCAAAAAACCCAAGACTAATCACAATCCTTTACAAGAGAAAAGCTTGGTTAAAGCAAATGCACGAGAATTGCTTCATTCAAACTACAGAAGGTTTGGTACTTGTTGATTTGCCATATAGAAAAAGTAATTGGGCACATAAGTGGGGCCATCAGATTAAGAGGGATGAGAGAAGTATTGTTTGTGAAAAAACAAAGGCACGGCTTGTAGCACAAGGTTTAGACAGGAGGAAGGTATAGATTATGATGAGGTTTTTGCAGCTGTTTGGCCAGAATTGAGACAATTAGGTATTTTTAGCCTTGCATCATACATGGGATTTACTGTCTACCAATGGAGTAAAAGTGCATTACTTTATGGCACTATTAAAGAGGAAGTGTATGTTCATATCACCTCCAGGGATTTGTTGTATGCGCTCATGCCAAACCAAAGTCTATAAAGTGATCAAAGCTCTTTATGGTCTACATCAAGCTCCTAGAGCTTGGTATGAGACACTTTCTTCTTTTCTGATGAAAATGGTTTCAGAAGAGGTACCATAGACAAAACATTGATTATCAAGAAGAAAAAGAGTGACATTATGTTAGTGCAAGTGTATGTAGATAACATTATTTTTGGCTCTACTAAGAAGTCTATTTGTATAGAGTTTGAAGATTGTATGCACAAAAGATTCTAGATGAGCTCCATGGGTGAACTCACATTCTTTTTAGGACTGCAGGTGAAGCAACAACCTGATGGAATCTTTATTAGTCAGGACAAGTAATGTAATACATCTCAAAGTAGATTTTGATTTTTGTCTATCAGAACCAGCTACTAACTAGTATTGAGTCTAATAAACCATTGGTCAAGGGATGCAAATGGTTTAGATGTAGATGTAAACATGTCCTACAGTCTTGATTGGCTCTCTAATGTACTTTGACTGCATCAAGGCCAACATCATGTTTGTTGTTTGTGCCTGTTCTAGTATTTTCAAGTCACTCTCCAAAAGCCTTAACACTTAAATCATGAAAAGGATTTTTTAGGTACGTCAAACATCACCCCAAATTAGGTTTATGGTATCCTAAGGAGTCACCTTTAACATGAAGCTTACTCAGATATGGATTAGGAGGAGCCAAAAGCCTTGATAGAAAATCACAATGGTGGATGGGTTTTTCAATTTCTTAGAAGAAGATTGATATCTTGGCAATGCAAGAAGTAGACTATTGTGGCAAATTCTACTACTGAGGCAGAATATGTTGCAGCTGCTAACTGTTGTGGGCAAGTATTATGGATACAGAATCAGATGATGGATTATGGTTTCAATTTCATGAACACCAAAATCCATATTGATAATGAGAGCACTATAAGTGTTATCAAGAATCCTGTTGCTCATTCAAGGACCAAGCATATTGAGATTCGTTTCCATTTTATAAGAGATTGTTATGAGAAGAGACTGATAGAGGTTATCAAGATTCACACAGATTCTAATGTTGCAGACCTTCTCACCAAAGGATTTGATGTCACAAGATTTAACTTTTTGGTGGTTAGCATTGGAATGTTAAATCTGTAGCTACATTTGAGGGGAGGTTAAAATTATAAAGGGTTGTATAGTGTAGAAAGTACTTCTAGTTTACATTAATACTGCTAGGGTATTAATGCTGGTAGTTCGGATTTAGTTAGTTCAAGTTCATGGTATATTGTAGCATTTTTCTTGTTTTTGCACTAACTTTTCAGGATAAGCATGGATTTGAGGATGGATAGATGCAGTGCTGGCAAATTCTACTCATATATGGTCTGTAAGTACTAAGTATTAGAGTTAATTCTGGTAGTCTACAAGTTAATTCTAGAAGACTATATTAGTACTGGTAGGCTAATGTTAAGTCTGGTAGATGACCGTTGGTGCTGGTGAGGGAAAATTGACTTTTCTTATTTTATATATTACCGTTAGAGATTTTTACGGCGCGTACTTCTAACAGAGGTTTTCTATTTGGATAATTACTGCACTTTCTTCAATAAAATATCTTTCTTTACTCTAAAGAAACTTCTTTTACACACGGTCCAATAAGAAACCTTGTTTTTCATTGATAAAAAATTCAATTCTCTCTCTCTACCAGTACTTAGTCATTCACTCGTATCAAACCCATCACTAGAATTTGAATTCTTATGACTTTTGTTCAAAAATGTGTTCATATGGCCAATCTAAAGTACTCAGACAAGCATAATATGGTCTCTTTCCCGAAGAAACCAAATGAAAGTGTTTTATTCACTTAGGTAGTGGATTTTCTTAAAGGTACACCTCTCAGGTATGCCTTAACTCATAATCCTACGATCTATGACTCCCTAGTCAAATAGTTCTGGCAAACTACCACAGTCAGAACACTTGCTAATGGGACTCAACAATTAGTAGCATCTATAGACTCTAAAGAGTATACTATTACTGAGGCATCTGTCAGAAGTAAACTTCAATTGGCAGATGCAACATGAATACATAATTTATCTGATGCTAAAATATATGCTGGATTAGCCACATTAAGGTATGTTACTGAGGGTAAATTAACTTTTTGGAAAAGGAATTTTACACCCCAATGGAAATTTCTAATCCATCATATTTTACACTGCTTAAGCCCTAAGTCTGGTGGATGGGATCAATTTGGTAGTACTATTGCTACTGCATTAATCTGTCTATCTAGCAATAGGGTTTATAATTTTTCTAAAATGATTTTTGATGGGATGATTCATAACATAGAGAGTAAGGTATTTAGCCCCCACTTTGACCAAAAAGATTTTTGCAAACATGAAAAGGGGTTATGCAGGGGATTTTGTACCATTGATGCCTACTATGTTGGCAGGTGCAGCTATGGATCCAGGTGAAGGATTAGCACAACCAGCTGAACCCCATCACACACTTGTTGATCCACTACCATCCACATCCCTACCACCTCATTCACCTTATCAATCACCACCTCAATCACCACCTCATTCACCTCATTAATCACTACCTTATTCACCTCATCAACCACCACCTCATTCACCTCATCAATCAACACCTCATTTACCACATCAATCACTACCTTATTCACCACCTCATTACTCACCACCTAGGTCTTATGAAGCACCTCTCCCTGAAGGTAATACATCAAGAAGTGTTGTGGACAGTATGCAACTTAAAGAATTAATGGATATTGTACCTAAGTTGGTGACCAGAATTGAAACTTTGGAGACAGAGTTGCAACAGACAAAGACAACTTATGGAAAGGC
>BQNB010150458.1:0-11198 GCA_026074375.1 Tanacetum coccineum
ACTATTTTTTGCCACGTTATAAAGCCATGTCATCTTGGTTGCCATGTCATTAACTTTATATATATTTTTTTACATAATTTTAAAGTTAAATTTATTTTTTTGTATTTATTTTTAACATAATTTTACATAATTTTATTTATTTATTTTTTTATATTTATTTTTCGCCAGCAATTTGTGAAATTTGGAAAATTTTAAAATTTTTGTCCCAGGAAGGATTCGAACCTGGGTTGTTTCTACCAAACAGAATATACTTAACCAGTGAACCAGCTTGGTTTTTGTGATAGAAAAAGCAAACTAAATATGTAATGCTTTAACAAACGTGTGAATAAACACAAGTGTGATATAAAACACACGCCTCACTCAACACTAAAAATCCCCAAATCAGTTTCGTATCTCTTCCATTCTCAATTCATAACATATCCCTTCCAAGATAAACTAGATATGTTCTTAAAAAATCATATCAAAAACCTAAACAATATATGTTCTTCGAACATAAACCAGATATGGATCTCACAAAATCAAATCGCCCCTTGATTTCATTCAAAATCAAACCAACAAATATAATCGATTGAATCTTCATAAAATAAAAGAACCCTAACCGCGCCCAAAATCAAGAACTTCACAGAAGGTATTTTTAAATCAAGAAAATATAATCGATTTCCACCACGTGTGTTTAAAGCCCTACATAGATGACCTATTAACAACCAGGTTTGTGGATTTATTTTTTTATTAAGGATTTGATTTATTATTGGGTCTTTCATCTTTGTTTGATTGATTTGAGTATTTTAATGATTATTCATGAATTTATAAAATAACCAATAGATGCAGTGATTATATTTATGATATATTTTAACTGTTTGATTGTTTTTATGATTTGAGCATCTTTATGATTACAAAAATGAAGTTTGTTAACACGTATATATGACAGTAGAAAATCTAAAGAAGAAACCGAAGCCAGTTCACAAAGCAAACAAGATGCTGCTATCAGTAGAGAACGAGCATTTGTTTATGCACATACTCATCATTAGGTATATCTAATTTTATAGTCTTTCGAGAATATGTGTTCTTTTGAAAATGTAAAGATCTTTTATATCTTATTTAATTTTCTTTTAAACAACAAATGTGGAAGAATTCTACAAAGTATGCAAATCCGATCCTCATTGGGATAGAGCTGGCTAGCACATTAGATGGAAGCCATGCCATGGGAAACTTAAAGCACGATGGACAATAATTAGTCGCGTGAAGACATGCTCAAAAGGGTTATTATAATAGTAAAAGTTTTAACTTTCATTAGTTGTATATGTTGCATTATTTTTTTATACCTTAGAGATAAGATCAATGAACAAAACGTACCATTTGATATGATTTATGCAGATGCCAACAAATGTTACTAGTTTGATACAGTACATGACACATCCTTTCTTGAAACAAAAGTAATTCTCGTAACATGATCATGACATGAGACCTCGATGTTGCAGATGTGAACGGATTTAATCACCATAGTATGGGCATTTCCAAGCTTTAGAACCAACTTACAACAAGCTTGCTAAGTATGTGTATGAATAGATTCCTTGGTCATTGCAAAGATGGATGGTCATAGCGGATTCACTTGATTATGAAACCTTGAGACGTGCCTATGTCAATGAAATTTCGGATGCTATAAGGGCACGTGGAATGAACAATCTGCTAGCTGATAGAATGAAAGGTACTTTAAACTCCTTATTATAGTGTGTTTATATTCAGGGGTTGTTTGGTTTCAGACGTATCAGGTTGAAACCCACAAAAATCAAGAATCCTCCATACTCACCTCATAGTTTTGGGTTTAGAAATTCTTATTCATTCCCAGACACTTTATACATAACCCATTCCCGAACTCATACATAAAAGAATTTGTAACAACATACTAAAAGGCATTCTTAGCTAACTATAAGAGAATTACTAATACCCTGTTATCAGACGTCGGTTGGTTGAGAGATTCTCCCCAAGACAAAGTAAAGTAAGCCCTTCAGAAGTATTTGCTTGTAATTTTAGCAATGTAAATGTACCCATATGTTATTTTTCTGGCAAGTTCCCAATGATCTTTGCATTGAAGGGATTACTTGCTAAGTTACCGGGGTTTGGGGCTGAAAAGTGCGTAATGTGTACGGCATTTGAATTCCAGCATGAACAACATCTTTTTAGAATTCTAGCATGAACAACGTCTTTTTAGAATTCAAGCATGAACAACGTAGATAAGAGTATCCATAAGCCTAAGTATAAATGGTTCAAGATTGGAAAGCATCATATCTAGAGGTGCCCTATTAGCTTATTCATGTGAAAACGGTTTATTGAGGTTGTATGTTATATATAATGGGTCGAATGGGAAAATTTGAGAAATTGGCTACAAGAAAATGGGTCAAACGTGTCAAAAGTATCCTACACTGTATTGAAATCTTTACAAACTCAAAACCTATTTTACCAAGAAAGCAATAGAAAGTTTATTTAATAATTTACTTTTTTTAACTATATTTGTAACACCCCCAAACTGGGTCGCAGCGGAATAAGGGTCCGGGGCGTGTTACTTCATAGATCAATAACACAAGATATATAGGAAATGGATGCTTATGGGGTAGAACGACTCATGTTTTTCATATACTGTGATTTTAAAGGTCCTTTGTAAACAATGGATGCTGCAAGAGTCTTTGTTGATTCTTGATGATATGTTGTCACGGATATATTCTGATGAAGTGTCATACAACATTGTTATTCACGGTTTGCACAAGCACGCGATATTCCAAAAGCTTTTGAGTACTTGAGATATGGTATCAGTGTTTGACGCCTGACGCGGTTTCTATATTATTCTTATATATGGTTTATGAGTATATTGGAAATTTACATGATGCTGGATATAATTGTTTTGTATTTACGGGAGAATAATTTTGTATTAAAGAGTGCTTATACGACACCATTTAAAGCACATTGTGTATAGGGTGATCCGAAGCGGCAAATGGTTGATCTTTTTGTAAATGGTTAAGGCGTGGTATGAAGCAACTATTAAGAGGAGTATAGTGTGTGTAAATGATTGTGTAAAAGTGTTTGACAAATGAAGCAAAGGTCTTTTTAGCATGATGTTTTCTAATGCGTTCTTCCTGTTCTTCATCTTATACAGAGATAATGTATGCTTTGCGTGAAGTGGGTGTATTCGAACTATGCATGAATTTCTCCCTAATTATGGTCAAATTGGGGTTAGATGATGTATGAATTGTTCGAGGAATGTCTCACCGCTTCTTGGGTTAGGCAAGATCTTTTGACTGATGCATATACTAGTTAGGTAATGCGGTTTTCCATTTCAGTTGTAAATACAAATTTTGCTTAAAAATATGCTAGAATCAGGCACTTATGTAACAAAGATTGCACTTTATTAATTTAAAGATATTGTCAAATTACTTATAATCATATGATATATTTTATGTTGAATTGTAGTTAGATGCATGTCCAAGGACTGAAAATAGATTGGAGCCCTTTTGTACATATCGGCAACCATTTTTTTTAGAATTGTAGTTGTTAGTGGTTCAGGATAGCTGTGTCATCCAATTGGCAGTATGTTGTACTGAAACGCATGTGCTTCCTCCTTCGTCTGATGGGGTTAAAAGTGGGGGGACTCGAATCAAGGACCTCCCCTAGCAAAACATCCCCTCTCCAAGCTTACGGAATCTTAGTGCTCAACTGAGGCAGCTAGTTGGTTACGGAACCACTTTGCTGATTTGTTTATCATTGTCTTTGTTTTTTTTTGTTCGTTGTTGATAACTTAGAGATGGCGATTGAATGGGTTAGGTAGTGGGTAAAAACAAGTTTGTTTTTCTCAAGCATTCTTATTTTGCATTTGTTTTAATATAATATTGATATCTTAAAGTTTACAAATACTTCTATAATCATGTTTAAAAAAAATATAGTTCTAAGGGGTGATTGTATTACTAATACACTTTCGGCTAGGCTTGTAGACTTAAATTTTATTCTTTTGCCATTTGAAAGTTTTAGTACTAAACCGAAACCTATTCAAACCATTCAAAAAGTAACTGGTTATTTATCCAAAAAGTTGTTTTGAATACATTTTAAAATCAAATTTTTTTTTTTGAACGGCAATCTTTTAGTAGGAAAGCTAGCAAGGAGCTAGAACAATTACAAAGCAACTCAATTAAGATGGTGAAGCCATCAATCCAAGTATACTTTAGAATTACATCTAGAATTTATCCAAATGAAAGAAGAGAAACAACATCATCGAACCTAATGTCTCTTTGAGCGGTTCTTGGGAAGCAAATGTAGGCTGGTTACGGTAATATACAAGCTCTGCAAAACACATAAAAAACGCCTTTAGGATCCTATAGCTTGGAGCCCTATCGATAGAAATAAACCTCTCCTAACCAGCCGATAATAAGAATCAACAGCGGCTCCAAGAAACGTTTACAACATCGACATATAAGCCGAGAAATAGATAAAGCCACGTCACAGGAAATGAAAAGGTGGGTTAGTATCTTCATGCATGAATTTACATATGGACATAAGAAGATTGCACTGAATAAAAGTTTGAGAAGGTTAGAATACAGGGGTGGCGATAATGGTGGAGTTTCCACGTGAAAACATTCACTTATTAGGAATAGTCCATTAATTACCAAAAATACTATTTTATAACGTGATGTTGTTGAGTGCTTATTAATAAAAAACCACTAAAATAATGGGATTAAAAACAATGTATAATTTTAAATTTTATAATACAAATAATTTAGCAAAAAAAATAATAAACGATAATTTACATGTCATCGCCCGCCCTTCGTGGGGCTTTGCCACTGTTATATATATTATATACTTATAATATTATATATATATATATACTATTTATATATATATTGACATTTTCTTTGCAGAATCATTTTTTTGTACATAACATACTAAACCTAGCCTTTTTACTCTTAATAATGCTGATGTATCATATCAATGCAGGATGTCGTTTTGTAAATAAACTACTATTTATTTTTAAAAAATAAAAATTAATTTAGGGCATATTGCATTTACTTTTTAGATGTTTAATAAACAGTTCCTATATTTTCTTCTCTTACTTATTATTACAAAAAAAAATGTGGAGTCACTTTTTTCCCTCTACCTTCTAAACCCTATATACAACTATCATTACCGCCGCAGGTAACTATCCGGTCGAGGCTGTCTAGAAAGCCTCCGTCTCCATCTCATCATCATCCGTGTGGTTTCGAGTCCACATACAATCACCCCAACGCCTATCATTTCAAATAAAAAAATCTCGATCATTATTTTGTAAGAATTAAGATTTATTTTCTTTTTTTTGTTCTCCAATTTCCTTTTGAATTCTCAAAAGATTGGGAGGTAATATTCTAATTGTTTCTTTTCATTCAATTCCCTTTTATTTGTTGTTATTGTTATCTTAAATGGTTTCGTAAAAAAAAAAAAAAAAAATTTCTCAAATGAGATGTTGCTACTAATTTTAGGTACTACTGTTAAGCTAGATTATGATGATACATTACGAGTTTTCTAGTGAAGCTCATGCTTGATAAATTTTTATATTGCTGTTGTTGTTGGGCGGTTTGAAAATTCCATTCACTGAAAGGAGTCCTTTGACTTTTTTTAAATTGTTCTTCTTCTTTTCCAAAGACGCTTATTTTTATGTCAGATGGATGACATGAGGGATATTATTGTTTTACATTTATAACATTTTTTAAGTTGCTATACGTCTGTTCTTATGGTACCCATTTTTTGTTCAAGATGGAAGCAGTCGAAGGTTTTGTGAATATACTATGCTTAGGACTAGAATATGCTAACCATTGAATTACAAAAATCTTTTTCAAGGTAATGGATTAGGTTATGTCTGGGACAGTTGTGCAATTAATATTGACATGCGTTGAAACTAATTTCTATCTATCAAGTTGCATATTGAAGATTCATACGAATGTATATTAATTATATTTGTAGTGTGATATCTGTTTAAATAGAAATTGTATGATGTAAGATTGTGAGTAAAGAAAAAAAAGCTTTAAATAGAGAACTTGAAGTTTAGGTATTAATTGTTACATGATGTTTTTGAGCAAAAGTTTTGTCAAGCATTGAGCTATAAGATATCAAAGGGGTCATGCATTGATCCAAACTTATTGTGTGAATTAGAAGTTTTAAGTTATCATCAACTTATAGCGCCATTAAGCTATGTATTATGTTTAGTCAAGCATTGCTGCTATTTATGTATTACTTAACCATTAATTGTTTGTTTATTTGCTAATTTCGTTGGTGAATCATGTTTGGTTTTGGCTGATTCTATCAATAGTGTTCACGATTAATTTAATCATGGCATAATTTGATATAACTTGTTTTTTTTTTGTTTTATATATTTGTTTTAGGGGATGGCTAAATCATAGGAATGACGGTATGTGATGAAAATGATCAATTGATGCACCCTTACTTTTAGACGGCGTGCACAAATGTTTTCGAAGCTGTGCTTATATGTTTTCGAAGCTGTGCATATATGTTCTCGAAGCTGTGCATATATGTTCTCGAAGCTGTTCACGCATGTTATTCGAAGAGTGCACATTTATATTTAACAATATACATTTGTATTTGAATTGTATTTCATTTGATGTATTTATATTTATGTTTTTTGTATAAAATTTTGAAATAATGTACACTAGAAACATATGTGCAATTTTCATTTTAAGCAAAAAAAAAAGTTTCATGGCTTAACAATTGTATAAAAGAAAAAAAAACACATGCACTTTATTTTTTTTAAACTTGTACGCTAGAAACATATATGAATTTATAATATTTAAAAAAAAACATATATGCACCTCATTTTTTTAAAATATATTTGCAGAAAAATTAAAAAATAAAAAAAATTAATTCTGAAAAAAATAAAAAAATAAAAAAATTTAAGGTTTAAAAAACGTTTTTTTTTTTAAATTCAAAAAGAAAGTGAAAATGTGTTTTACTATTTTACCCTTTTGAATTAAATAAAATGATTTAATAATACTAAATTCTTATTGGTCCAAAGTTGGTTCTGTAGTTTCTGTACGAAAAAGTGATTCTGTAAAGAACGGTCCCCTATATATTAGGATATTCAATACATAACCACTTTTTTATACAGAACTTACAGAACCAAATAATAGCCCTTGATTAAAGTGATCAATAGATGAAAATGAAATAGCATAATGGTAAATAAGTATAATTCTATGTTATACAGTTTAAATTGTCTAGGGGCACATATGAAATTTCAAATTATTAATCACAAAAACAACTGCCACATTTTTTTTTCTAATAACCTTCCCAATTAAATTAGGTCAACTGCTCCACTCCTTATTTCTGCCGCCTCTTTTTTTCTAGATTTGCTATTGGGAAAAATAATAAACCGACACTCTTTCCCTCTCAACCTTCAAAACCATATCATCACAAACAACATACCGCCGCCCGTCAGCCGCCGACGCTGCCGGCTATTCAAAACTCTCCCATCATCTTCTGTAAATGTTTTCATTTATACTATATATACTATTGGTCTCAGGTATCATCTTCATGCCCGCCTTCTCAAAAGGTTGGATATGTCTGTTCACTCTTCGCTCCACGAGATGAAGATATTGTGGACATGAGAAGCTGTAACCTGGAATGAGTGCCTTAGACATCACCAAGGTAATTGATAGATTTTCAATCGAACTTTCAGTCTCATTTTTCTTATGGAGGAAGTCTCACTTTTCCATCTCATTTTTCTAAGGTTGCATCTTCCGATGGAAAACCTTATATTTTCATACTTTCAAGTATGGATCGTGAATTGTAAATGGTATATAATGGATCAATTGATGGATAGCCCGTTTTAATATTTTGAACTTATCTTTTACGTTTTTTAACATAAAGAAATTATAAGGATAATAATGATGTTATTTGGTTATTCATTTTCAAATTGCTTCTGTTATATGATAACATTATTCAAAAGTAAATTTATATCATATAGCTCGTATCAAAATTTAAGTTGTATATGTTCACGTGATGTAAAACTAAATATGTTTATCTTGATGTATGTTTTGAAAATAGGGATCGTGTTTTTGGTGCTTTAAACTTACGTTTTGTTCTTCTCTATTCGTGAAGTCAAGAAGATATCAGACGCGTCACATATCGCTAGAATTTTCTTTCGGGAAGTAGTTCGACTTCATGGGGTGCCAAAGACTATTACTTCCGATAGAGACACTAAATTCTTGTCCCACTTTTGGCGCACTTTATGGCGACTTTTTGAGACTGACTTGCAATATAGCAGCTCATTTCACCCCCAAACTGATGGACAAACGGAAGTTGTCAACAAGACTATGGTGAACATCATTCGATGCATGTGTAGTGATCGCCCAAAACTATGGGATCTTTGTTTTGCTCTGAATTTGTTATAAATAACATTGTCAATCGTTCACGGGTAAAACACCATTTTCTGTTGTGTACCAGAAGCCGCCATGAAAACACTTGATTGGTTTCCTTTACCAAAAATTCAAGGTTACAACATTGTTGCGTGAATTTTGCTGAATAGATTGATGCTATTAGTGATGTCCAACTAAAACTTGCAGCTTCTTATCTAATATATGGAGGACTTGGACCAAGGCTTCGCAGGACAAGATATATGCGAACGGTGATTTGTTATGGGTACATTTACGAAAAGAACGCTTTCCCAGTGGGCACAATACAACATGTTAAAGAGGAAGGAAAAGTTTGGTCCTTGTCGATTTGTGAAGAAAATCAACAACAATGCCTATGTAGTTGACTTACCTAAGGACATGGCAATCTCCAACACCTTCAACCTTTCAGATTTGGTTGACTATTATTCTCCTGATGCACATCTTTATCCTAGCGAGAACTCGAGGTCGAGTCCTTTTCAAGTGGGAGAGAATGATGAAGGAGATAATTTGGAAAGAGATTAAGATTTAGAGAACAAAAAAATCCAAGTAAATCTGGAAAGAAATCCAAGTAAATCTGGAAAAGATTATTACTTGGTCAACAAGGATTTTCTTAAGTTTATCTTTATTTTATTAATTAGGAAACTTTTAATTTTCGTTGGTTTAGGATTATGATTCTAGGTCTATATAAACCGCGCTCCAGCATTCTGTATTCATTCAGTTTTATTAATAAATCTTAAATTCAACTTTTGTTCTTCTCTATTCGTGAAGTCAAGAAAACATCAGGTTATTTGCGTCTGCAAATTCTCCTGTTCACTAGCGTTTGCTGTGAACTAATCAACCAGCCTTCCGATGTCCTACATCAATTGAAGTTTATGTGGCCATCGAAAACATACATGTTATTGGAAGGCGTGCATATATGTTTTAATGAATTTGATGAGAGCGCAACATGCATATATGTTAATTGAAGATGAGTTTGTTTATATGAGTTATTGCTTTTTTTTATTTTATCTGTTAATTGAAGATGAGTTTGTTTATGATTTTATATCACTAACATATTTACAATCCTTAAATGCATCCATCTTTATAACTGAAAGCCAAAATTTAATTGTCTTTCAGTTCTAAATGTCAAGTGTTGTTATTAGTAACTGTTCTTTGCTACCTCAGTTCTGTTCACATGATTTGCCATCTTCTTTAAGTGGTTTTCGAACTTATCGAGTTGGTTCGAATACGAAACTATGTCAAATTAGGTGAGTTAGTTTAAATTTTCAGTTATAACCCATTTGATGTGTTATATATTTGTTCAGTTCAGTTAGTTAAATGATGTTTAGGATTGCTTGTTAGAACTTATTATCTACTAATTGCATCTTCATATTAGGGGGTGTTTGTTCAGGCTTGTCTTTTAGCTTATGTGATTTCGGTTTGTGTTTCATAAGTCATTCTGGGCTTAGATTATATAAGCCTATAAGTTTCATATAAGCCAGAAAATTTTAGTTTATGAAACAGAAGCCAGAATTACATAAACTCTTAAGCCTATAAGTAAGATTAAACAAAGTAGTTTCTGAGTGTGTAGATAGAAGTTTCTATATATGTAGGTGAAATAAGCAAAATTTCCAAGCCTCATCATACAACATGAGCTAGGAATCAAAGGCACATGGTTTTATCTATAAGGCATTGCTTATCTTTTGCCCATACATGATACGACCAACAACTAACGACAAACCTGAGAACATAACTTCTTAGATAAAGTTCGTGTAGTTCATCAATTATTAATCTGATAAGCCTTTAACTGTCACAGG
This sequence comes from Tanacetum coccineum, assembly GCA_026074375.1. Lineage (NCBI taxonomy): Eukaryota > Viridiplantae > Streptophyta > Magnoliopsida > Asterales > Asteraceae > Tanacetum > Tanacetum coccineum. The sequence continues at coordinate 10,214 of BQNB010150458.1, forward strand.
ATAATTGCAGAACATGGATGGCAAAAGTTACAAATGCATATGATCTACCTGCAAGGTACGAAGTAGGCTGTTTTATCAAATCGTTTCCTGTCACTTTTAGCTTACTATATTGTTAACCTTAGTTAGGACTTAGGAAACATGAAGTAAGACAAGACCCACTAAATATACAAGAGGTAAATACTATATGTCCATCACTCATGCCCTACAATGGCAAGAGAGATGATGTTTATAACTTTAAATTTGGTGACGGAAACAGTTTGCTGCATAAAACCGTTCACTCTGAACACTCGTTAGAGATTTAAAGACATCATATATACCGTGTTTACTGTCCTGAGGGATGGGTACTTCAGGCCTTCAGCTAGAGTTCCAGTTACCAGCATGCCTAAAAACTAGACCTTGAGCATCAACAGATCTTGCTATCTAGAATCAATGTAGAATTTGGTTTAGCTCGTTAATTTCGATGTTAGATTTTCTTCTTCTTTTTGTTTACTATTAGCACTCAAATTGTTTCCTTCGCTTGTTGTAAGAGGGTTATACATACTGTCGGTGTTAACGTGTCCTACCCAAACTCTTTATCCGCTTTGACAAAACGAACATCCTAGAAGCATTGAAACATAACGTATACATGTCTGATGTCTTACTCCCCAAGACAAACCAAAGCTATAAATACCAACCCAACAGACACTATATAAAAAAACCTTCTTAAAAATTTACTTAAATTGTTCTCTAAGTTAACCTTAATCTTATTCTAAGAATCCAAAACCATAGGTGGAGGAACATAAACTTTTCTTGATCTAGGGAAGCACTGCCAGCTTTCGGATTGCAAACAACTCGATTTTCTTCCTTTTAAATGCGATGGCTGCTGTCACACCCTGTAAATTTCAGGTCATTATTTTAAACTATTCCGTTCATTATTTTGACTTTTATACGTTACGTTTGAATTTGACTTAAAACCGGGAAGTTATCCCGCGTAAAACAGAAAAAC